>JALPQI010006470.1:0-54832 GCA_025490895.1 Thaumatotibia leucotreta
TTCTTATTAGATTTTGTCACGTCAGTCACTTTAGTCTTTGAAGTTAAGCGGAGGAACAATGAAAATGCATAAGGCGGGAGAAATTACCACAGTTATTGAATTTTAAAATAATTAGGAAGCGAGACATTGTGGCGGCCATTGAAAAGTTTGCGAAAAAAAGTTTTGAGTCGATGAGTGACAGAATGATATAGTTTGATTTGAGGGATATCCGGTGAGTGACGGAGTGAATAGAGAATAAAAACCAATAATTCCCTAACAGGTTATGTAATTATAAAATAAGGCTAGGATTATTTAATATATATAAAATAAAGTCACAAATAGGCAGTATTTGTATAATGTCTAACTATATTAGTCCCCTTGAAATATAATCTACAGCTTTAGGGAAAGATTTTTTTGAAATTGAATCCTGAAGGGGGTGAAAATGAGTTGAAACTTTTTAACGACCATTACGCGGACTAAAGCTGCGTCGTCACAGTAGTTAATCTTTAATGAAAATGTTGACACAAGTCAATGAGTGACGTTACATTATATTACAGAAAAGTAAGAATACTTGTTTTATAGATAGTTCCATGATGAAGTAATCAACAAGACAAGATTAACATATACGATTAAGATAAAATTAATAACATACTAAAATTACCTAATAAACAATTTACATATAAAAAGAAAATGCCTTCCAAAAGATCAGCCTGCGGCATGGTGCCCATGACACTGGCGGCGTTACCTCGCTGAATCGCTAAGGAGATTTCATGAAATAACAAAAACCATCGGTTTCATCAATAGATATATTATATATTATAAGCTCAGCAATATCCAGGTTTATTAATGTTTCCTTTACAAAAATGCTCGTTAGTAATGGTTGCTCAAAATAATCGATAATATTAACTAGAATACGAGTACAACAAGCTATAAAAACAAGCTTAAGTAAGGCACTGGTCTCACCGCGACCTACTATGCTATGAACTATTAGCTATAAACACGAACAAAAGATACGCACTCCGATACTCGCCCGGCTATCAGCTATCACCGCCGGGCGAGTATCGCCGTGTCTCTTATACATGGATAATTTTGTTGCTCTAATTTTAAGTAACTATCCTAAGTCCTAGTCAGCTATCCTAAGGCACGAACAAAAGATACGCACTCCCGTGTAAAAAAAAGAGACACGGCGATACTCGTCCGGCAGTGATAGCTGATAGCTGGGCGAGTATCGCTGTGTCTCTTTTATTTACACGGGAGTGCATATCTTTTGTTCGTGTTTATAGCTGATAGTTCATAGCTTAGTAGCTCGCGGTGAGACCAGTGCCTAAGAGCCAAAACATGCAATAAACGCATCCATCATATGCCGTTATATGTTGGTAATTAATTTTGCAATGGGTGTTATTACGGCATTTTTAACACTTAATTGACTTTGCACTAGTTTATTTTTCACGTTTTTTTGTCTTAATATATTTGCTTTTTTTACTTACAACTAGTTATTGCACTTTCAATGGAAAAAAATCGAAATAAGAAATACACTAGAGGACTTTTCGGCAGCTAATTTTGAGAAACTCATTGGGGCTTCCATAAAAAATAACTAAAATTCGTTTAGAAAGGCATGGAATAACTTTGAAAAGTAGACAAAGTCCTGTAACACGTGACCAGACGACAAAGCAGCAACCACTGTTCATACAAGGTGGACTCTACTAACTCGACAAACTTCAATGATGTTTAAATTGTTATGCATCTACATGGCATTAAAGTACATACAGCTTAGAGGATAAACGGAAAACTTTTAGTACAGGAATTATTTGTTTTCTAAAGTTATATAAATAAATAAAATATTTTTGAACATCTTTACACAAATCGACCTAGTCCCACGGTAAGCTCAATTAAGGCTTGTGATGTGGGTACCAGGCGACGATATATTTATAATAGATATATACATATAGATACTTAAATACATAGACAGCCATGATCAAGGAACAAATATTTGTGATAAATAAATACACAAATAATGCCCTCGTCGGGATTCGAACCCGGAACCTCCAGCTTCGTAGGCAGGGTCACTACCAACTAGGCTACGGAGATTGACAATCTACTGAAATGTTTATTAACTTGGAAATAATTTTCTTCTGCCAATATGGAGGTGTGTGACATCAGGAACAACTACTCGAGGATTGTGAAAAAGGAGTTTAACACCATTGCATTTTCCACCATTCGTCAGTAGAACACAAAAAAAACCAACGTCACGAAACAAAAACTTTCATTATTCCATAATGACGCATTTTTAGTTTTAGAACACAATCTTGGTTTTATAACGAATTTAAAATCGTGTGTTCACTTACATTTTTAGTTTAAATTGTTGATATTTATTAGTATTACCGTAAAAATATATCTGCGAACGTGTTTCACGAGCTGTCAAAGACGTCAAATGCTATGGAAAGTCAGCCATATTTGTTTACATTATTCTGGATTTTACTGGCGAACTGCGGCCCTACCGCGAAAAACGAAATTAGTAAATTTCGAGGATTTGTCTCTCTCACTCTAATGACGCCTTCGTTTGAGTGACAGAGAAAAATCCTCGAAATTTCCGGATTTCGATTTTCGCGGTAGTAGGCCTGGCCCCAATTTCACAACATTGACAAGTCCTACAATTGTAAATCTACGGTTTCTCCAATAGGGAGCGTCTATAGGCTACAGTTACCGCTTATCATCGGAAGGGCCGTGCGTTTGTTTGCTATCAGCATAAAAATTAGTGCAGGAACGTTAATAAATCAGCAGTAAATAGCTACTTTTATGCGAAGCAAAATTACAATTGTCACAAAAATCACGACAATTGTAGCGAAATTCCGACATAAGCCGAACCTCATGTCAAGAATTAATGAAAATTGTACTAAACCTTTCGACAATTGTCACGGGTTTCGGAAAATAAAAAGTAGTTTATTAACGATATAACAACGTTATTAGTAATAATTTTATGTTGGTGGCAAACAAGCACATGGACCGTCCGACAGTAAGCGGTAGCCGTAGCCTACGGAGGCCTGTGACGTCAGTAACAGTGATATTTTACAATTGTCACAATTGTAATTATGGTGAAATAGGCCACTGGTGGCTTACAATGCTACGCGTCACATTTGCACTTACATACTTGTTAGAACGTGACGGCGACGCCGACAAACGATTAGACGCGCTACCATCATAAGCCTACTGGTATTCTACAATTTCTACATCGATGCTTCGACATGTGTCGAAGTCATATTTTGTAATTATTGTTCTAATATCTAGATTGGTTATACCACCAGCGTTATATTTTTTAGACGACGTTATCTTTTGAGCGTTATATTTTATCGAGCTTGTATATAACTTCTTACAAACTATTCTTAGCTTTTATTGTATTAAGGGAGTTGAGATTCCAAACATAGCTTCTTCTAAGACTAAAACAATACTTAGTTTTAGAGTTCGGCATAATAGAATTACAGTACAGAAGTTTAGTTACGCTACAGAATTGGCAATGCATAGTTCTTTGTTGAATCCTCAATGTCTGACAAAACTCTTTTAAAACATTTTTAAATTATGGCATTACTTAAAAGTTCTCTTCATAAGTATATCGCAGTTGTTTTATTTACTAAAGTTTCTCAAAAACGAAATTATGTGACTACTGACGTACTGACTAAACAGTGTGTATTTTAATGTTTCCTGAAACGGTGGCAGTAACTAGTGAAGTCATAAACAAATAAAATATTTACAAATATAATAAGAAAACTTATTTTCCTAACTAGTGCATAAAAACGAACTTTGCGCACGCTTCGCGCGCGGTAATTTCTCTTTTTGACGCACTTGTTATGAAAAAATCGTCCCTTACACTACACGTGCAAAAACTTTTTTTTAACTCGGGTGATTGTCGCCCTCGTTTCACTCGGGCTCCAACTTTCACCGTCGCCGAAAAAAAGTTTTCCCGCACTAGTAAGGAAATGTACTATTTCGACAGCCGTGACCAAAACAGTAAAAGTTTTGATAAACGATTTCGATTTGAACCTGGAACCATCAGTTCCGTTGACAGGGTCACTTCCAACTAGGCTACGGAAGCTGACAGTGAAAACCAATCAAACTTGTTTGTTTTAAGAATATTTTTTAGTTTATTATTATTGTTTTTGGTTGGGCTGAAAATCAGCGTCGTGGCATCAGCCATGAGCCATGACACATGCTGGCAATCTTTTTGTTTTTTGTAATTTCACTAATTTCTTTGTAATTCCATTATAATCACCAATGAATTAATATTATATTATATTCTATGCATATGCTCAGAAAGTGCACTTTTCAAGGGTAAACGTTTTTACAGAAAGTGTTTTTTTATTCAAGGGAATGAATTTTCATAGTACTTTTTACTACCTGGTTGGTACCTACTGCTGAGATAGTCTGGTTGTCCTCGCATAACGCATTGTAAAATGTTGTATGACACACTACACATGTTGAAATTTAGGCTTTCCATACTTGTAGCATGAAAACCTATATTCTATTCTATTATTTTCAAATTGTCCAGCTAGTTGCATGCCGTTAAGAAATCCAACGCTTAATTTAGCTTTTTCTCTTTCCTGCTCATCTTCAGGAAGAGGATAGCTGTCAATAAATAAAGCAGACCCTGAGAAGATTTCCTGTAATTATAGGAAGTGCAACTGTCATCTCCGAGTATCGTAACTTGGTGTCAGCTGACACGAAGGCTGGACGATTAATCTGTCCTTAGTCCTTACTATGGGTTAGAGCAAGAGTTCGGAACCGATTTTTTTGAAAATTTCGAAATAGCTCAATATTTTGGTTTCGGGTTCGAATCCCGGCGAGGGCATTATTTGTGTATTTATTTATCACAAATATTTGTTCCTTGGTCATGGCTGTATATGTATTTAAGTATCTATATGTATCTTTCTATTATATTTATCGTCGCCTGGTACCCACATCACAAGCCTTAATTGAGCTTACCGTGGGACTGGGTCGATTTGTGTAAAAGATGTCCCAAGATATTTATTTATTTATTATTTATTTTTAAATGTTTAAAACTCTTTATCCCTTCGTCTGGCAAGCTACCGCTGGGGGAATGCCTATTTGGATTTTAATTAATGAATTATGAATTATGAATGAATTGCCAGTTAAATGGTTATGTATGTAGGTAGTACACTCAATATTTTATGTAGGTAATTAACAACATCGTATTTTTGAATTACTCCATTAACAAATAATTTATATACCGAAGAACGAAAAAGACCGTTAGTTTATTTGATAGGCAGAATATTACTTTAATGTTTTGTTTCGTATCACGATCAGCGCATGGTAAGGACTAGGAAAGTCTAATGCATTTAATTTACAACTTTGTTTATAGGTAGCCTGTGAGAATTGCAAAAGATTTAAGTCCAAACCACACTGAATACGTGTGCAGATCGCGCGTTTAGAACCCACGACTCAAGCCCTTAAGTTTACCGACTAACCCCCTTATTCATAAACGTCTGCTAACTTAACAAGCCGCTAATAATTGTTTGTCCCTTTCGGTCTTAACAATGTGTCCTTAAGAGCAAAAGGGACAAACAATTATTAGCGGCTTGTTAAGCTAGCAGACGTTTAAAAATAACCCCTTATTTAGTAAGTATAAACATGTCCTATGATAATGATGATTAAAATCGTTAGGAGTCTAATCCTAAGAACATTTCTCTACTATACAGTATGTTATTTATTTATTCAGAAAACCAACAGCTAACAATAACAAATTCAGGTTTAGTTTAGTACAATATGTAGCAGAAAAGCCAATTACAGGATAATAATAATAAACAAAAATAATTCTTATTGTAAAAGCATGAAGCCAGGGGTGGCTTCATGCTTTCTTTGACCCTTCATGGGAACACACTGTATATCAAATGAATGTTACTCTGATCTTAGCTTCCTGCGTTACAGGGGGCTTTTACGATACTGTGACATTGTTAACACCGTATACAGGGACAGGGGCACACTAGAAAGTCCTACCCACGCGACTTTCATAGTAACATAGGACTCTTTGCTTTTAGAATAAAATAGTCGTTTGAGAATATGCAGTTAGGAAGTATAAAACCTATAAAATGAGGCAGAGTTGCTTGAGAAGGAAATTATGAGCGGTTAGCCTAGATTCGTTTGGTGTGACCGGTTTATCTGAAATTAAGTTTGGAGATCCTACCTAGTTTCAAATAAAGTACCAAGTAAAGTTTTGTACTTCAATTTGATGATGGGCAGCAGCGTCATCAATGTCATCATACTTAGCCTCCGTAGCCTAGTTGGTAGTGCCTACGACCTACGAAGCTGGAGGCTCCGGGTTCGAATCCCGGCGAGGGCATTATTTGTGTATTTATTTATCACAAATATTTGTTCCTTGGTCATGGCTGTCTATGTATTTAAGTATCTGTGTATATGTATCTATCTATTATATATATCGTCGCCTGGGACCCAGATCACAAGCCTTAATTGAGCTAACCATGGGACTCGGTTGATTTGTGTAAGATGTGCCAAGATATTTATTTATTATAACTTATAAGCCACCAGATATGACATTTTCTTGACTTTTGCTACCATTGCCGGGGTTGAACCCGGGACTGGCTAGCAATCAGCCTAATTCTATCGTAAATATTAAAAATGGGTCCCGTATAATTTATTTAAGCACCTTGAGCTAACGAAGGTTAAAATTAGAGCGAAAATTGAGAAAATATTCACGAATTTGCTCATTTTTTTGCTCAGGGTGGGAGTAAGTCTTTTTTGTCTTATTAGGGATTATAATTTATAAATGTATGCCAATATGCCATCTCACCAGCAAATTCATCTGGTTTCAATAATGTCGTGTCAAAAATAGTACATTGTGCATCAAGGGAGGTAAGTACGGAATTACTAACGAGAGTGTTAGAAGTCTTTTAATGACTCGAGTTAGTATTCCGCTTACCGACCGTGATGCATACAATGTTTTTCATCACACTTGCGGACAAAAAAATAAGTTTTAAGACAAAATATTATTCTGTGACGTACCTACTGACATTTCTATTACTCCCTAGGGAATTTCACTTTTCTATTACAATGCAAGCAATGGCGCGCTTAGACAGCAAGTGTGAAGAAAAAATCCATGTAAATATTTTTGATATACAAAAACCTATTGATACTAGGTGGATAAAACGTAACGACATTTCCTTATGGAATCAACTTACTGTTCCAAGATTTAAAAAATCTTTAATATGACCCAGTATAAATATTTCTTTATCAAAAACCCCTTTAGTATCGATATTTTAACAATCCAGTTCTATAAAACATAAGAAAAAGCCATAACTGAGGAAAAAAATATATAGAGAAAAATAGCTCAGCGGGATTAGAACCCGACACCTCAGGGCCACTAGCGCCACTGCCGACTGAGCTACGTAGGCTGTCATGTGATACTAAGCAGGAATTTCAAATTGAATTGGTATTTATTTTTAATGTATTAATAGGACACATAAATGCACCAATTACAATTTATGTTATTAGCTAAACCTCCTTGACCATCACTGGACGATGATATATAATATTATAGGCACTAAAACCAACCAGTTTGACGCGACTTCTCATAGCAGCAGCTGCAAATAATGTTACCACTATTATATCCCAATCTAACCCTTACCCTGCCGGCATACGTCCTATATTCGGAAACACGGAAGGTAGTGACACGGAAATGACTGCCGTGGATACGGGAGCCATGGAAATGACGTTCCTGGACCGGATTGCAGATGGCGCAGCGTGCACTATCGGATTACCGCGGCAATTGCAATGCTAATGTGTTTGTGACGTTAAATTCAGGGATTTTGGTACTAGAGGCCTTTTATTTCTTAAGTTTCGCACTATGTTATCTTATAACTAAAGACTAAGGGATTGAAGTGTCACTGATCTCTAAATTATAGAAGATTGCTGATGACAACAGCTTACTTCTGTAAAAAAACACGTTTTCATATTAGTGAGCAAAGCTCGGTCATCAGGTGCTAAAATAATAAAAAAGTAAAGGAAATTATAAATAAAAAAAGCCAGTTCTAATCCCGCTGAACTATTTTTCTCTCAAATATTATATTTCCTTTTATCTTTAAAAAAATATGCCTGCCTTATTACTTAGTTCGAGGCATGAAAATTAACGAAAACGCTAACATTATGTTTGAGCAAGACTGATGCTGATTTACCTTTGTGAGGAATTGAGAGTCGCGTGATTTACTATTTTAGGGAATCCAAATCATTGAAAAATTCTTAAAGTGATAAAATACCAAATTCGTATAATATTCGTTTCACACAAATTGGGTAGGCATTTTGTTATTTTTCTCTTTCTAATTTGATTTACTCTATATAGCTTAACGAGTTTGAGAACTTAAAAATATAGGTAACACCGTTACTTCATTTAGATTAGTCTGTGTAAATACAGCATAAGGCCTTTCGTGAATTTTGTAAATTGTGAATTTCGAGTATCTGTCTCTGTTACTCCAATTACACTTTTATTGATGTAAGAGAGACAGATGCCGGTAATTAGCTATTTTAAATGTTCGCGGCAAACGTACTATTATAGTCTATTAATTTCTATAGATATATTCCATTGCGTCTCTGTAATCTCTACGCAAGTAATTGCCCATAAACATGTGAACATGAAATCTCATGAAAGCGCCGGAAGCGAGTATTGTCACGTAATGCGGCGGAAGTGGGTACTTGTCATTACCGTACCCGCATTTCGATGTCATTACCGTGGCAAGGCCTTTCAGATGTCACGCTAGTTATCGGCTCATCGCAGATTGTTAGAGTACCGTGTTTAGGGTGGATTGCACCAAAACGGTGTTAGCTTTTTGTCGGGGCAAAAATATTTTAAAGGCAGTTCCTTCAGTAATCTACAGGGAATGCATTCCGCGACAATTTCCATCGATGTCCTATTACCACGGTTTTTCTCAAATTTGTGACCACCAAATTAAAAAAAACGACTTCAACTGATTTCTCCAAGATCCCATCATCAGACGCCAACTTAGTATGGTCAGTTACAAAGTAATGTATCCACTTTTTCACCTCAGTAATGTGAAAAAATGGATACATGACTTTGTAACTCACTGTACCAATGAGCAAACTCGAAGTTATCCCCGTTCGATAAAAAAAAATTAAAATCGTTTCACGATTCTCGGCTCCTGTAGTCAAATTATTTATAAACAATTGCCTTTAATGCCAATAACATACCCGGTAATTATCACAAGTACTCGTTTCGAGCTCATTTTAATTACCTTTGTCATGTCATTATTAACTTTACTGTCAATATAATGTTCGTTCTGACAGTTCAATTTCCGCCCCGTTCGCGACAAAAGGCTTATACTCGTATTATTGTTACATTTTCTCGTGGCTTCCGTTCATTGCTGGGTCATATGAAACGAGTGGCGATAAATTAAAACACGAAGGAAGAGTGTAGTAGACCTTAGGGCAAAATGGGACCCTATTACTTAAGGCTCCGCTGTTTGTCTGTCTGTACGTCTGTCATCAGGCTCTATCTCATGAACCGTGATAGTAACTTTCGTACAACAGTTGACATTTTCACAGATGTTGTAATTACAGCATCTGTTGTCGCTATAACAAAAAATAGCTTAAAATAAATGAAGGGTCCTCGGAAAGAACATGTCAAGTCAATTCAAATTACAGAAGGAAAAACCACCTTACTTTTAACAGAATAAGGTGTGAATTTGCCCTGATTTTTTTAAGTACTGGACATGTTTTTTCCTTGGACCCTTCAAATATTTAAGGGAGCTGCCATACAACGTTTTTATGATAAATTGGTAATGGTACGATTGGTACGGAACCCTTCAATCGCGAGTCTGATTTACACTTGACCGGTCTTTAATATATCAAGCAAACGTATCTACTTAGCGTGTCAAATGAACTCAGTGAAATCCACTGAGTTGTCCGTCTTTAATCGCCGCTTGCTTTCGGGTGTCAAATTGTGTATGTTGAAGTGAACAATAACATTAATAACGCCTCCTTAAGTAATATTAATTGCAACAACACAAAAAAATATGAATACTCAAGGGCCTGAGACATATTTAAAATCATAGGCAAGTAACAACTTCAGTACAAAATCTGACACGCTCGGCCGCCATACAAATGAATGAACTTGTTTCTTCTAGTGGGTTTTTATATAAAAATGACACAACGTTTGTGTCACTGACACCTAATGCGCCAAGAGATATAGTCATTGATGTGTCCTTTTAGTCATCCCCAGTTCAGGATCTGATACATATTTCCTTATTAAGTATCCACCTATTACATTACTAAGTAAGAAATGACTCTGTTGATTTTATTACTTGGGCAAAGGCCAGTTGCAATACACTTGACGGGCCGATTAACATGACCTAAAAGATTTATTTTTAGTACAGATGGTGTACTTTTTAAGCTCTAGTGCGAGAAGTGGGTCATTTTACGTCAGGTCCAAAACTTCGGAGGGCCACCTGTACTAAAAAACGTCGTACGAGACACGTGCAAAAATGAAATTCGAAACGAGTGGCGATGATTTAAAACACGACCGATAGGGAGTGTTTTAAATCGACACGAGTGTTTTTCGCACTTGTGTCGTAATGTACTATGTTAATTTCTTTGAATTATAAAAGATTAATTCTCTTATAACAAATTCACGGTTTGGAGTTTCCCTCCTTAAATGTAAAAAAAATTAATTTTTTTCAGTTCAAGAGAAAACTGAAATAGTACATTTCGATCAGAGTGCAAAAAAAAATAATATTCGACGGGGTGAAAGTTAGAGCCCGAGTGAAACGAGGGCGACAATCACCCGAGTTAAAAAGAAGTTTTTTTACACGTGTATCGAACGTCTTTATTCATAACAAGTGCCTTAAAAAGAGAAATTCGCGTGCGGAAATTTTACTTTTCCGCACTAGTTAGGAAAAATATATATATTTGTAAGTGATGTTTCAAAAAATCGATACTAAAATCGCTGTTTTGTTTGCAGGTAAATACGTGAATGGGTGACACAGCACAACCCAGCAATGGATGTATTTAGATATTACTTACGCGTTCCCGCTGGTAAGTGAGATCGCTCATAGAGGACACACTATGTTGACATCAAGGGATCCACGGAATCTATCGATCATCTTGTCCGTTCTTTTGTTTTTTTTTTTTGCAATTTCAAATGCCTCGAGGAGTATTTTATTAATGAAACTATCCCAAAAATGCACTTTTACGTGTTTTCTTACCAGGTAATTAAAGTTTTTTTGTCCATTTTATGTCTGTCAATTAAGTGTGACAAGACTAAGACAACAAAGTTAACAAATCGTTTCCTAAAATGCGTTTCATTGACACAAAATATTTTCTTAAATTGTTTTTAATTGTATTGTTTTATACAGTAACGTTATTTTCTATGTATATAAATTTAAATATTACATGTCATATGTCATATACCAAAGAAAAAATACCAAAGTTTTCCAACGCTGGAATTTGAACCCACGTCCTCGGCTTTCGAGGCTGATACCTAGACCACTCGGCCACTCTTAACACAGCTGAGCAAACACCGGTCAAAGTTCTCGGGTATATGCAACCAGTTATAATAGTGACAGAATTTATATTTAGTTTTTTTCTTAGAAGAGAAAATAGGCCATAGCTTATAATTTATAATTCGCCTTCGCTGTGGCCAGTGCCTTATAGATGGAAATTGAGGCTTTTTATCCTTTATGGGAAGTCCTAAAGCCTCCACCTTAAAAAATAGGGTCACACCTTGAAGTTTTAAACACAATATAATCCTCCTTCCAAATACGGAACCCCTCTCACCTCATTACCTTTGATATAACCCTATCAGTAGTGACATCACGTGTTACTATAGTCCACTTTTGCTGGCAACTTGGTCCATGCATACATACTAAGTGTATGTAGCTAGGGCTCACATATCACTGGTTCGTGTATGCAAATCTTGTGGCTGGGTATAGTTGATATTACAATAGGGAGATTGGTTATGGGGTTATGTGATAAGGTGTAAAGTCTAAGATGAGTTTTTATGGAAGAACATAACAAAGGAAGACACTAATATTGTGAGTATATGCATACATCATCAGCCTATAATCAGTGCATTGCTGGATAAAAGCCTCTCCTATTACCTAAGCATTAGGAGTTAAATGCCCATAATCGCCACGCTGAGTAAGCGGGGTGGCGATTGCAGTAGTGTGTCCACTCCACTATGATGATGCTACTACCCATCATCACTGTGATTTTTATACTAAAATGCTCACATATTATATTTATTCGTAACAGGGCGTTTTGACTTTTAGGGACAGCCAAATAGCGTGATATTTGAAAAAACTTTGATTGCAGTCAAGTTCTAACGACAATGACTTAAGGTGCATTCAGACCAAACGAACATTCGCTATTCAATCCCGCACTTTACGAAATCAACGAATCACGTTCAAATATTAGCGATTAAGACCCGTTTCTCGTTGAAATAATAGTGCTTAATAATGATTGTTACAGAAAATTAAGGTTTTTTGATTTCGGTAATTGGGTTTCCCTAAAAGTGTAAAAGCTAATCTATGATGTTGAGTATGACGCAAAAGGAAACGTATATTTTAAACCCGCAATCAACATACAGAATCCAGGAAATGACATTGTAAGTGCACCAATTCTTTCCAAGAAAGCTCTCTATTTCCTTATTTTCCAAGAACTGGAAACGTACAAAATCATTAATTAGGAATTCTGGAAAGCTCTACTTTTTACCGAGAAATAAATCTCCGTGCTCGAAAATGTTAGTACAAAATTGAGTTAATGAGGTTTCTTTAGTCAGGAACCATTACTTTAATGAAAAATGTTCTTCCATTTAACATATTGCTGGTTTTCAACAAATAATTATAAATATTACACAAATCGACCTAGTCCTCCGGTAAGCTCAATTAAGGCTTGTGATATACTCGTAAGTACCAAGCGACGATAAATATAATAGATACATATAGACACTTAAATACATAGACAGCCATGACCAAGGAACAAATATTTGTGATAAATAAATTCACAAATAACGGAACCTCCAGTTTCGTAGTCAGGTCACTACCTAACAACTCGGCTATGGAGGCCTCAAACATGAGCAGGTCCAAAGGGGGGGGGGGGGGGGGGGGGTCATATATGTATTCGAATTTGATCTTATCGTCGTCATGTCTCGAATAATAAAAATAAATGTAATAGAGCCCTTTTACACCTCTGAAGCAACAAGTGAGACGGACGTACACCACGCCGCGCAAGTTATTGTCGCCATTTGTACCCGTCCCAATGTAATAGCGTAATAAAAATATGTGGATGGTGTACGATTCGCAAATGGTACTTGTTGAGAGGTATTGGGAGACACAAGTTATGAAATTGTATGTTTTATTCTTTATGGTGTTTTATAATTTTCCGTCCGTTTTGGAAACTTTCAGATGTGGTTAATTAATTTTACGTTAGGTCCAAAACTTCGGAGGGCCATCTGTACTAAAAGACTTTGTACGATACACGCGCGAAAATGAAATTTGTAACTCGTGTCGATTTAAAGCACTCACTCCGGTCGTGCTTTAATATATCTCCACTCGTTTCGAACTTCGTTTTTTTTTTGCACTTGTATCGTAATGTAATATAGCGAACTGGATTACTATACGTTAAAGGTCTTCACAAATTATAACAACTCAACAGCGACTCGACTCTATGCCAAATATTGAAGTTTAAGCCCTAAGTCATATGTCGTAGTTGGTAAGCAAACCTAAAAAGTTACGAACTTAAAATCTTTAACCTTGAGTTCACACACATTTTATGTCAAAATTATTGACCATTACTATTATTAACGTAAAAACATATCTGCGAACGTGCTTCACGATATGTGTCAAAGACGTCTAAAGGTGCATTCAGACCAAACGAGCATTCGCTATTCTATCCCCCACTCTACGAAATCAACGAATCATGTTTTGTGTAGCGATTGAATTTCGTAGAGTACCTACCTAGGGGGTTTGTTTGGGGGGCATTGGTCTCCAAAAAAAAGTAAATAAATGTGGGTACTTTCTATAGCATTAGGCACTGGTCTCACCGCGAGCTACTAAGCTATGAACTATCGGCTATAAACACGAACAAAAGATACGCACTCTCGTGTAAAAAAATGAGACACGGCGATACTCACCCGGCGGTGATAGCTGAGCGAGTATCGCAATATCTCTTTTATTTACACGAGAGTGCGTATCTTTTGTTTGTGTTTATAGCCGATAGTTCATAGCTTAGTAGCTCGCGGTGAGACCAGTACCTAAGGGTGCGGCTACACTAACGCGGAGCGGAGTGGTGCAAAATTTACCAATTACATTCTTCAAAGTCGAATTCGAAACACCGTGATGCGGTCTCATTGGCCGAGCTCCCACAGCTCCGCTCCGCTCCGCTCCGCGTCAGTGGAGCCGCACTCTAATGCTATAGAAAGTCAGCCATATTTGTTTACTTTTTTTGGATTCTCCTGACGATTGGTATACAAATACATACTTATCACATTAAATATTTATATGACAAGGGAGATTACCGACTTCTTCGCCTTCCAGACGTTTATATCCCAAAGCCTAATCACCGATTGTAATTAGTGGAATCCCCGAACAATCTCCCATGATATTAATTATGCATAGCTGCCTACATATACTAATGATTATACGTGCGAACAGGTCTTAAGCTGCTACCACAGATCACCTACAAAATGGAGCATATTAGGTTACAGTAAGAAAATGTACTATAATCAAAATTAAATCCTAACCCACCATAGGACCTTGCCATAGTAACATTGAAAGTCAAATTATACGACAGTTGCTGCAATTTCACTTTCAAGTTGTTACTATGACAAGCTCCTATTGTGGGTGATGATTTAATTTTGTGGATAGTACACTGGTTAGTCTGAAATATTTCTTCAAGAGATGGCGCCTCTTACTATGTGAAACCATACTTCTATTATTAATAGTATTTTTATAAGGATTAATAAACAAACATAATCACGCCTGGTTCCGAGAGGGGTAGGCAAACATCACGAATATCAATTTCCTACGATCCTGGCGAATCACTTTCATAACTTTTCTCATCGGCGGATCCAATTCGGATGGGCAGCCTTTGGGAAACTGCGAAGTGTCTTCTCATCAAGGCTACCTCAGTGCCTAAAGACAAAAGTCTTCGACCAGTGCGGGTGATGAAATACGGGGCCGAGACGTGGTCTCTAACTGTGGGCCTTTAAAAGAAGCTCAGAGTCACTCAGCAAGCTATGGAGAGAGCTATGCTCGGAATCACACCAGACCGGATAAGGAGTGAGGAGATCCGTAAGCGAACGATGGTTACCGATTCTCTTTTATATCCCATAGTTCCGATCACCGATAACATGCGGAGTCTAGTGTGTGTCTGTAGCAACACCCGCTAAGCCGATTGCAATCAATCGTGTAGTGTTGTAGGTACACGGATGACGTAGATTATCTAGAAGATCTACTCGTATTACCTACAAGTTAAGAGGATTATGTAACCAGTTCCTAAGCGATCTGAAGGCCTAGCCAAGATGGCGGTGATATTGGTAATCGCAGAAACTTCAATCGTAAAGTAAATAAAATAAATATTTTACCTCACTTTGCTGTGTGACATTAATTAAGCATACAATTTCAATAATAATTTTCAGTGTTCATTGCCTAATATATAATATTTAAAAGCGCTATTACAATATTATGTATCGTATAAACACCAAATTTAAAAAAAAACTTTCAATTTCTCCAAGATCCCATCAGCAGACCCTGGCGACTGGGACCATATAGGGCCCAATAAAAATATTGGAAATGTGGACCGCGTCCTTTTGATAGTCGATAAAAATAAATTTATTACATAAATATTTCATTATTGACATGACCACAAGGCAAGACATGGGCATTCTCGACGTTTAAAGATAAAATACAGTATGGCACTATCACCCGGGCTTTTAAGAAAATGGACAATAATTATTACAAGAAATCGTGTTCAAGTATTAACAGTTGACAAATATTTTAATTCACTGTACAATTAATTTTGTTTCATTTGAACGATCAATTTAAAGCTTCCATTGCTCAGTTGTCAAAGACTGCGAGTGACTGTTTCGCTTATCACTCAACTTTTCTTACATAGTTAAATAAGTTTAAATATTGAGTTCTTAATCAGGATTTGATTAAGAATCTGCATCCCATTGCTCAGTTACAAAAGAAGGCTGGTCAGACACTGTGTACAAGATAAATCTACGCTCAGATTAAAAACACAGGAGTTTACTGACACCTCACACAATTTACAATGTGTATTCTATTCCCCATTCCAAGCCTGACACTTAAAGGCTTAACCTGGCTATCACAGAGTTGGCTTACGGAATTACGCCCCATACCGCTATTGTTCGCACAGTTTTTAATATTCGGGTTGGATCAACCCGTAAGCCGAGCCTTGAGGTTAGGATTGGACGGAATCGTTTGAATCACTAATGTAATGTACGTGAGTACATTTTATTATAAATAAATATCATGAGACATCTTATACAAATCGACTTAGCCCACGGTAATTGTATTTTGCTTGTTATCTAAATAAATATATTGGGACATCTTTACACAAATCGACCTAGTCCCACGGTAAGTTCAATTAAGGCTTGTGATGTGGGTATCAAGCGACGATATGTATAATAGATAGATACATATAGATACTTAAACACATAGACAGCCACGACCAAGGAACAAATATTCGTGATAAATAAATACACAAATAATGATCTCGCAGGGATTTAACCCGGAACCTCCATATTTAAAGTTGTTTTCCCGCCTTTTCTTCAATCATTGGACACTTTTTTCTCCTACTCCTCTCGGAAAGAGCCCGAGATTCTGAGAAGAAATCACACAAAAATTTCCAAATCGAAAAAAAGTTTGGGGAATGACTTGATAACCAAATCTGGGAATTCAAGCTAATTGAAATTATAGTAGGTACCTATTAGGTACACGGATCATAAAATTCTACACAAAGTGTGTTTAGTCTACAACAGGGCCGCTGCAAAGGCCGAGTACTAAGTAAACTATTGCTGCAAATCTCTCTCAAGCGGAGAACATCACGTTCACGGGAAAACGTCTCTGTAAAAAACATTAAATTCTTCGTAAAATGTACACGATATTTTTTAATCCTGAACTAAGAGCGTTTGTGGTCGAACGGTAAATCGCATGGCTACAGCGGTCATGGGTTCAATCCCCAGCTCGTACCAAGGAGCTTAAAAAAAACTTATGTACGAAATATCATTTGATGTTACGGTTTAGGCCTTCGTACTACTTAAGAGCCTGGCTCTTGTCAGTGGAGTAAACGCCATTCCGTTCGTTGTCCTGCTAATTTTTTGAGCTCCTGATACGACACTACATAAATTTTCTTCTTCACTTGGTCCAAAAATGCTCGTCTTGGTCTACCACGGCTCATCTTCCCTTCCAATTTTCCTTCAATTAATTTCAACATAATTCCTCGTCTATTCTCAATCGTCTTCATTAGAGATCACGGTTGCCCAAAATATATTTACACGGCTTTAATGTCAAAGCAATGAACAGGTGTAAATATATTTTTAGCACCTACATCGTAACGATATCGTTGACGTCGACTGTACAAACCAGTCACAGCAACAGGACACAGTACACTTGAATTCCTAAATCTGACGCAAAATTGAAGGATTAGATACACGGAGACTAGGACACACGTGGCCCATACACGCTGTATGAATATGTATGACCCCTGATTGATTACGCGAGTGACGTGCCGTGCCGTGCTAATAAAATCATGATTTATTGCTCCAATTTAGGTTTTAATATATTTTTAGACTTGTGAAAATTTGAAAATACTTTTACAGAAAATATACTTATTATATGCAAAAACCTTCTATTATTTAATATTACTGTTGTGTTTCATACCAAATTTTAATTGGAATAGTTGAATATTATCGAACCGGGTTACTCACGTATTTGGGTCAAAATTATTTTCGTTGTCTTGTTTCATACTACTCTGTCACGCTTTTAGTTGGTATTTCGACTCGGTTTATAAAAAAATATCCGGTGCACTTGTATTTCTTTTTCACGCTAGATTTCAATCCATATAACAGAAATAGAAAACAAAACATCATCTCATACAAAACTCACCACTGCGTCATGTTTTTTAGGGACACAAAATAAGACAACGAAAAGAATTTTGACCCATTTAACTGATTCGATTCTAATAGAAGAAAAAAATGTCGATATATATTTCCGTCCTTTTATTCCGTTTCCGGTATACAACATGTTAAATAAAATACTTAAATACGTGAGTAACCCGGTTCGATAATATTTAAATATGAATAGTAGAAACCGAATTTCTGATGGTGTTTTTTGTTGGGTATACACGGTATGTGCTTATTGTGTTTATCGTGTAAGCTGCTTATATCTTTACGTACATTCCTCGTATTATTATTAAAAAATATACAACGCAGCATAGTTTTATGGTATTGTTACCTAAGTTAACCGTTGAATCGCTTCAGCTAGCGAACGTGAAAACCCGAACTTTTCCGACAGTATCGAATCGTAAACATTTAAGGGTTCACTCAAGAGGCTCGTTCCCAATCTTTATTTATGACGAAAGAATATTCTTTACAAGAACTTGTCCAACGCTACGGCTGTTCATTTGTAATCCTTATTACAATGTAGTTAGAGTTCACCAACGTTCAGTGAAATGTGTCGATCGTATACAAATGTACGGTGAACCACGAGCAATATAAAAATATCGACCTTATTTCGAATGCTGTAGGGCCCAACGTCAACTTATGTCGCTGCCTGTATTTAATGTTTATACAAGATTTGGAATGCGTAATAATTCCGAAAGAAATTTTCTTAAAGAAATATATGCGGAGGTAAAATCAAATAGGTGGGTGCCGTTCAAATAAATGAAATCGTTTTGTGGATGTGTTGACTGAGTTTGAGTACTTTGAGTATGATGTAAGGAATGAGTTTATTCCCTCGCTATAATATTATATACATTTAGTAACTTTTATTGATATTTCCATATTAATGTTTGTTGTAGAAATTGGAAAATATTATCGCAAACGTAAATAAATGGTAAATAACCGTACCTATAAACCATTACTTTGCAACTCGACTCTGTCATTGTCAAGCGCTTTAACGATTAATTTTGAAGTACATTGCTTCTCACTGAACTTTTCTTAGAAACTCAATTACTTTTAGAATTAATTTTTTTTATCAAATAACGCTCATGGTTTAAATAAAAATTTGGAAACCATTCCTCGGTTTGAATAAAAACCTGCATGTTGGTAACACACTGTATGTAGTCTTTGAATAATCTAGTCGCATAGGATACGTCAGAAATAAATTTGTCATAATAAAAATTGTGTGATTTTTTAATAAATGATATTCCTTTAGGTAATGTATCACAGCTAAATACCCGAAATGCTCACAGCATTTCAAATGTAAAAAAGGTTCTCCCAAATTAACCAATAATACTAACCAGTGACTACACAAAGTTAACGAAGGACCAAAGAGAATACAAAGGTACATCTTGTACAAAATTCACTGACCAATCATGGCTCTTATTACAATAGACATAAAAGTCACAAGTAGTCAGTTAATTGTACCGTGGAGGTAGGTAAAAATCCACCCAGCGAAGGTTTAATCCATCGTCTAATTAAATAATTTACATTTATATTGCCAGGATCACTGTCGGCGACAAATTAATTAACCGATAAATAAATAAGCTTTAAATTAACATGAAAATTTACTTTGATCTATTCTTAATTAAAGGTAGAAAATGTATAGGAAAATCCTTGAAACAATTGGCTGGAGAATTTTGTAAACGAATGTTGTTGGATCACATTTTCTATTGCGTTGATTCTTTAAGGAGGTAAAATGTTTTTAGGTGTCCGGTTTATTATATGTTTCGATGTTTCTGAAATAGGTAGAAATGATTTATTTCTCGTTTTTGATGATGAACTCTGAGTCTGAGTCAGTTACAAAGTCATTTGTATCTAATTTTTCATCTTATTAGGTACAATGCAGTAAGGTGAAAAGTGGACACATGACTTTGTAACTAACTGTACTTGCAAGTTATTGCTGCAATAATATGAAACGTAAGTTTACTCAATTAAAACCCATTTGTCGTTAAAGTAAAATCATTTTATCTCCACATATTTTGAGACAAAGCAACGAAACAGATTTCGAGTCAACCTGGGATTTATTACGAATCGGTGCAACCTTACCCCAATTCAATTGATTCTACAATTCTTATTTAAGCAACAATGTAGGTGCAGACTTAGAACCGCCGTGAAAGCAAGCTAAGCAGTTTCTTAGATTTTATGTGCTACAAAATAAAGTTACGACCTAAGTTTGTACGGTCTTCATACCGTTTCTCAGAGTAAAATCAAAACTTTCATATAATTGACATGAAAATTTATTGCCCCCGGAGGTGGATTTCATAATGAGTAATTAGTTCAGTCAAAGTCTAAATGAGGTGCCTGCGTTCTATATCCGATAGGTTCAATCATATTTGAGACATTGTGATGATAATGCATGTTTCCAGTAGAAGTAGGTACCTACTTACTATTTATTTATTTATTTACAAATATTTACACGACTTTACAGTACATCCAATTCGTCATGCAAAATAACAAAGGTACAAATAAGTTGCTATACATTTAGATTTACATAGATAATGTACACACAATTACATTTTCACAGTTGAAAGCCTAACATCTATCCCCTCACAGAACCTCAGGCATTAATTTCTCACAGCCGCCCATCGCCATGCAAACAAGTCACACTCTGGTGCAGATGCCAAGAGCGCATTTAGGTGTGTGAGAGCGCGCAGCAGTGGAGAGTTGATGCGCGACACGGTACGCGCCGCCGGCACTGCCAACAGGTCGCGTCGCCGTGGTCTAAGGGCTATTCTGGGGACGTCCGGTACATGCAGTCGCACAAGTCGACTGACTAGTTCCGGGCAGTCAGAATCACCGCGGAGGGTCTGACATGCAAAAGACAGAAGGCTAAGGTTACGTCTCACCTCCAACGAGTTAACCTAAGGTCCCTAGAATATACTTGGTTGGGTAGAGAAAGGGGAAGTACCCATACATTTTCCGGAATAAAAATCTCAGAAAAGCTTTTTGAACCTTTTCGAGAAGCAAGGTGTAAGAAGATTCGTATTATGTCTAATCACTACTTAAGTGAATTATTAATATTATCTAAGTATATTATATTATAGTAATCTAATATATTATTGATATTAACGTACTATGAGTCTGTAAAAGTTACTCGAAACAAATGCTTATTATTATTCTCTTTATTTTATATCTCCTTTTGAATCACGGGCTTACAAATCCCGGTTTTTATTATAGGCTTGCGCCAAAGGTTGACTGTATGGAGAAATTTGCTGTGTTGTATACCTGCTGCAACCCTGAATGTATTATTATTATCATTTATAAAAATGCTCAAAAACATATCCCAATGCACTTTAATTCTTTGTAATAAGAACGTTGTAACATATTTATTACAAGATTGTTTCGATATACATATTTTTGCAATTGACAGTGCAACGACTGGCTTGAGATTCTCCGAAACAACCTTCTTCAGATAAATTTTACCTAACATTCCTCCTAAAAGGAGAGTGATAATTTTATTTGACGGATATATAAAACTTATTCGGGGATCTGAAACAGGCCGTTAAGCTGATTAATATTTGGAATTACGTGGCTTACCTTAATTTGAGTCCCTAGGATATAATCAGAAAGGAAATATTATTATAAAAACAATTCTTGGGGTTAAGTTAGACCCTCAATTCGACAGAAATAGGGCATGGTCGTCTCCTAAAAAGAAAACTAAAAGTGGGTCAAAGACCAAGTCCAGTATTTTGGAAGCTGCCTAAGGGTTACAAATTCTGGGCGCTAGTCTCCATTTATAAAAATACATATATTGAAATATGAATCGTTACAATAACACAAATGATTGTAAGTTTGAAAATAACCTTAGTGTAGTAATCCACATTGATCACAGATTATCCGATACCGCTATTAGGCTTAGTGTCTGCGGACGGATCAATCAATTGTGGACTTTACGTGGTTGACGTAAAGCTAAATTGGATGCATAAACGCTTGATTTAAACGCCTAAATTGTCGGGACTTCAATATGTTTGGGTTATTTTTAATTTATAGCGAGTAATACGTCATACGTGCAATAATACTATGAGAATTATTGAGCGTGGCAAGTAGTGTGAGAAAAAACAAACTACACAAAACAACAATCAAACAAACAAATATTATAATTTGATGGATTATTCCGATTTATATGCCGTTGGGATTTTTGGATTCTCAGTCAGGAATCGAATATTCTAGATATTCGTCTTGGATTTTGGCTCTTGGATCTTTTGTTTTTGGTTTGGATTTGCGCGAAACTTTTTGGTTACTTCTGACTTTACAGTAGGTAGGAGTCCCACACTTGGGATAGGAAAACATGATATCTGGATCCTAGGATAAATGAGGTATTAGCATAGTGAATCTAGAAAAATAAGGTATCACGATTGAATGTATCAGCAGAATTGTGTTCATCTAATTGTACATTTAAATACATTTCAGATTTTTTTAATAATTTGCTAGAAAGCTCAAAGAGGACGCAGTTTCGAAGGATATCTTGTATTTAGAAGTTATTGCCTGCTACCGCAAATATCGCAGTTCCCACGGGAATTTTTCGAAATTTACGAACTTCGGTGTTCGCAGTAGCAGGCTTTGTCCCCTTAGCCGTAAACATAAAGCTGCATTCAGACCAAACGAGCATTCGTTCATTCTATCCCCCACTACAAAATTTTTTGGTTCCACAAAACGTGATTCGTCGGAATTCGTTGATTTCGTAGAGTGGGGGATAGAATGGGCGAACAAAAACAATTGCAACTATATATTGCAAAACTATTTTATTTAATATACATGTTTCTCTCTTTTCAGGTAAATTTATCAACAGTAATCAGCCTTTCATCACTACGAGACAAATATTACTTCGTTTGGTATGAAATGTTGTTTTCATTTAAATTTTGGGCACTCAGTGGTATTATGATATTGAGTATTTCAAAAATAATCAACGTAATACGAAAAGTACAAAATTCTTTTCAACGTTTTTCCGTACTCAGTGAAATGATATTTACTTTGAATGAGGAAAATAATTATTGGTACAACGCAAAATTGTAAGCAAATACTTTAAAATAATTTGCTGTAATAATATTCTGATGACAAATTAAAACTGTGAATGCAATTACCATCCAATCAATTAGTATATTTATAGTTAATTATTTTGTACATTTAATAGTGATTATGGGTGTCATCGAAATTGTGAACGAATCGACGTAAGTTGGTTTGCAAAAACTCCAATTACCAATGATATGAGAGTGGCTCTCTTATTGATCACCGGTTTTTAAATAGATAGGTATACATACAGTGTGTTAACATCATGAAGGTGAAACTGAGGATTGAGATGGAGATTTTTAACCAAACTGTGAGTATAATGCTCTTTAGAAAAAAAAACTAATTTTAAAGGTGATTCATTGAGAAGTTTGTAGTGTACTCCAAAATTAATAAATAGTTAATTAGCGCTTGACAATGACAGCCCGCAGCCACTCGCAGCGTTTGACAACTAAGCAGGACACGCGTTACATTGATGGTTCAAAGGAAATAACTTCTTCCTAGGAATTTCTGACGATATACACTATAATATACAGCGTGTTACCATAACCCAGGCTTTTAAAAAAATTGGCAATAATACGCATTACTGGCCATCGTTTTCAAGTAGAAACGTGATCAGGCAAACGCTCTGGACGCTACGATATCTCTGATGGCGACTGCACAGTTAATTTAAATATTTGATAACTCTTAATACTTGAAAACAATTGCCAGTAATGCGTATTATGACCCATTTTCGTAAAAGCCCGTGTCATGGCAACACACTGTATATCGTCACAAAATCCTAGGAAGATCTAGAAAGGTGGTTACCTGGCCCCACAACAGTTGAAATGAAATGCAAATGCAGTGCTGAGCCAATATGCGCGGGTCCATTGTGCTACGGGGAGAAAATAAATAGGTAATCCTGGATCCTCTTTACGGTCAGCCTCCGTCCCTCATGAGCCTATGATAGTCCACTGCGGGACGTAGGCCTCTCCTATTAACTATGCGTATAAACGCATTGCCCATAATCGCCACCTTGGGAAAGCGGATTGGCGATCGCAGTAATGTGTCCACTATGATGACGCTGCTGCCCATCATCAATCTTTTATCAAATAGTGATCAGGAACACTTCAATCCTTTAGTCGACTCTTACGACACCCGACAGCCTCTGTAGCCTAGTTTAATAAATAAATATCTTGGGACATCTTACACAAATCGACCTAGTCCCACGGTAAGCTCAATTAAGGCTTGTGATGTGGGTACCACGCGATGATATATGTAATAGATAGATACATATTAGATACTTAAATACATAGACAGCCAAGACTAAAGTACAAATATATGTGGTGAATAAATACACAAATAAATAATGAATCCTCGGGATTCGAACTCGGAAACTCCAGCTTCGTAGGCAGGGTCGCTTCCAACTAGGAGGCTGACAAAGTTGATAGTTGGTAGTGTCCCTGCCTACGAAGCTGAAGGTATTTATTGATCACTAATATAATGTTCATAGTCCTTGATAATTCACTTGTTTGCCACTCAAACTACCACACTGCCATACTAACTATGAACTATTAGTGACGTCACAAATAATGTAAGGAAGTGTTCTGCGAACTTGAAGATATATATTTATGTTCCTTGTTTTCCGTTCACAAATTAGCTTCAACATAGTTAATAGGAGAGGCCTACTACGTTCAGCAGTGGACTGAGATAGGCTGATGAACGTAGACGCATTAGGAGGTAAATGCCCATAATCGCCACGGTGGGCAAGCGGATTGCCGATCGCAGTAGTGTGTCTACTATTATGACGATGACGCTGCTGCCCATCATCAATCTTCTATCAACGAATAGTCAGTGACATTTCAATCCCTTAGTCGACTCTTACGACACCCGTGGGAAGAGTTGGGATAGTGACAAATTTATTCTTACTACCGTCACCACACGGCTTTTTTCCGTTACACCCGTCAAATGCCGGATACGACAATGGAAACGCGGCACATCGGGCGCGCAAAACCAAGAGGCGCATACATTTTCATATTAGTAATTATGTATGCGCGGTTCTACGCTACGTCTGTTTGTCTGTTCGCTCGCTTAGTGCTTTAGGCAAATTAGGCTGAAAGATAGGTGCACTAACGCTACGCTTAGGTAACGTTACGTATTAAACAACTTTATGTTTACTAAGAGGGAGTGAGTAGGTATACGAAGTATTTATACCATTTAGGTACATCAGCATCTGGACTATGTTATTAAGTATGTATGCTTTTAGGATTACAGCAAAATAAAAAAACAAATCATCCCCAATCTACTACTAGGGCAGGTAATCGAAATAGTTCATTACGACACAAGTGCGAAAAACATGAAACTCTAAACGAGTGGCGATGTTTTAAAACACGACCGAAGGGAGTATTTTAAATCGACACGAAATTTTACGACGTTTTTTAGTACAGATGGCCCTCCGAAGTTTTGGACTTAACGTAAAATGAGCCACTTCTCGCACTACCGCCTAAAAAATGTACCATCTGTACTAAAAAATCATTTTTTTCAACACTATTCTACCACTAAGCATGATTGATATAAATAAATAAATAAATAAATAAATATCTTGGGACATCTTACACAAATCAACCTAGTCCCACGGTAAGCTCAATTAAGGCTTGTGTTGTGGGTACCAGGCGACGATATATATAATAGATAGATACGTATAGATACTTAGATACATACACAGCCATGACCAAGGAACAAACATATGTACTTATATTTACTTATATTAACTTTACTTATATTAATATGTACTTATATTTGTACCAAATTGGAAATTTCTATTACTAACGGCCACTGAGCTATGCTGCAGACAGTCAGACGGACATGGCGAAACTATAAAAGTTTCTAGTTTACTACGGAACCCTAAAAACGGGACCATCATAAGCCACTTGATAGGATCCCATGTTGACGCAAAACAAAACACGCACACCACCAAAAACAGTTTTCCCGTACAATATCAAAGCGCTTACAAGATAATCTACAGAAAGTCGGTCGTCCTCTTCCGTCTGCACGCGATTCCCACCCTTAATACCCTAATAATAAGACCCTAAGGCTTATGAGTGTATCGCGTGAGGTTTGTGGGACAATGTGTGTCATTAGGCGAATTATACAGCACTCGTTTATAAAAGGTCTTAAGCGCCTTTGGAGTTCTTAACATACACGACGTTATGGAAGAATGGATTCCATGGGATAAAATGAATGGGGAAATGTTCCGGCCTATTTAGGTCTGTTTTGGAAAAATCTCCCTTATTCGTGTGCGCGTGATTAGAGAAAATGAATGGCGCTTTTCATATTTGGTACTTTTGTGTACATTATCGTATCATTCATGAAATTCGGCTTGAGTTGTGGATAATGCTCATTTCGAGTCTTAAAGGCTCGAGCCGTTAAGGCTCCACTTTGTTAAACACTCGCACATAGAACCTGTGCGGTAATTGAAGTCATCTGGCGGCGAGGTACGCCCATATATCTCAATTATCAACCATTTTTAATTATTATTGTTTATTATTTATTTTTGAAATAATAAATTCTTTAATGCTTGTTCTTTTAATAAGATGTATTATTATAATGTTTTGAAAATGTAAGTCCCTCTGAGTTTCGTACTAGTTCTCTTAAGGACAGTGGTGTAGGGTTAGAACCGGTAGTAGATTTTTTTCTTGGTCACCATATCAACAGACAATTTGAAAATGCTTATTAATAAGCTTAGGTACTTGAATAAAGAATAGTTTGACTTTGACTCGCATGCCTTGCCTTTCATAAGAGCCTTTAACGCTTTAGGGTTCCTTCAAGAAGTGTTGTATATAGTGTTGTTCTACTTGTAGTTTACAACACTATATTCAACAACTAAGTAAACCCTCTAGTAATCACTGGTGACAATCTTGTAATACAAAATAATATTATATCTCTATTTTTAATGGTACAGTCAAGGGCAAAAATATGTATACACTTTTGCACCTTATTTTCACGGCATAAGATAAAAAAGTGTATACATATTTATGCCCTTGACTATTTCAAGACAAAAACATAATAATATACAGGCAGGAACAAAATGTTGATAAAAAAATACTGTTTCATATGGTAGAGTTAGAAGAGTTGTTCATTTTATCGCGATTTTTAGGTATGTTTTATTCTGGCCATTTTTTCCGCAACTCGACATCGAACACATCTATTTTGCGTATTTCTAAGTAAGACTCATAGTAAAAGTATCCGTGAATTTACGAGTATAATATATAGTATATATATTATATATGAGGTTTTTGAGATTTTCAGTAGCTGATTTAACGTACACGGCAATCACGGCATTTCATGAGTTAGGTACTCACAATACGCCGTATATTAAGTCATACTGAACTTCTTTTACGTAGTACCGTCGAGTCTCGTGTCCTCGCCTAATATACCTATCTTCGCCTAGTGTATAAATTTGAAGATTCCGCTTTAATTTTAGAGTAGGGTGCGCAGAAAATTACTAAATAGCAATCTTGAAAAACATGTACTTTGCTATGTGACAGTCTGCTCTAAAAATAAGTCTGGAATTTTAACTTTTCACACTAGGCGAAGATACCAGACTTGACGGTATAACAACTAGTTACGCCACAGTATGTCGAAATCACGTAACCATAATACGTACCTAGAGATAATTATGAAAAAGCATTTTTTTTTCGCGATTTCGTGATTGGTCCCATCCCCACACTAAAAGTTGTTCAGTATGACTTATATAGAAATATAAATAAAACGGAAATAGAGGAAACACTATACTTATATATTTTGCTATGTTCAATACTTCAATGACGTCGGAGTGACGGAGTGACGTCACGGACGGTAATACACGTACAGTGCGCTCGCGTTCGGTTGATCATAGAAAATATTAATCGCTATCATTTTTAAGTATCCAGTTTATCATTGTGTGCACCGGTGTCCTAATAAGTGGTGTAAGTGTTCGCAACCTGCGGCGCACTCGCTATCGCTTGTTTTGTATAAGTTTAATACAATACCGTGAACATTTGTTTTTTGCGTGTGTGGGTAGGTACCTACATTATTCTACATTGAAAAACTTTCATTGAGTGGACCTATTTATTATTAAATTAAGTTAAAAAGTACAATTTGTGTATGTATGTGAAAAGTGATTATTTGAACTTAAATACACTTTAAGAGACAAATTACAATTTAATAGGCTACAACGCTCGCATCCATATCAGCGCCATCTAGTGGCTCGCCTGGGAAACATTGTCTGTTTCTGTTAGCCTACTACTTCTACAGCCTACAGGATGAACAAATGCGCGGACTGTAAAAAGTTTATATCCATGCGTGATGCTGTCACCTGTATGCAGTGTCGGCGAATGTAAAATGGGGGTTGTCAGCTCCTACCCGAAGGGGTAGACGTACCTAGGGACTGGGTCTGCGCCGAGTGTAAGGCTAAACAGAGGAAGACGGACAATAGCAATACCCCTGTGAGAGGCGCACTTTCTCTGCAGGCTGCCTTGGGTGGCGCTTCTGCGGCCCTCGACCAGACATCTGAAGTTGCAGCGTTGCGTCAGGAACTCCGAACGTATATGGAAGAGCAGCGCGAATTTCGTGAGGAGTTTCGAGCTTCGCTGAAAAGTCTGCATGCGCGTATGGACGGGGTCGAGCTGAGGTTGGATGCGGTGGAGAAGGCGGCGGCAGAGCTGGAGAAGAGGGCAGCCGATCTGGAGGCCGCCCCCCGGGGCGACGAGGTGCCGGAGCTTCAGAGGACGGTGGCGCGCCTGCAGCTCGAGCTTAATGACCGGGACCAGGACGCACTGCTTGCCGACCTCGATATTGGCCACGTTCCGGAGGTCAAGGGTGAAAATGTTACTCACACTGTCACCCTCATCGCTGCTAGGCTGGGCGTCGTGTTGGAACAGCGTGACGTGGTGTTTGCGGAGCGAGTCGGTGCGGCTGAGCGGGCTGATCAGGGGACCGCAGGTGGTGCCGCAGGGAGCCGCCCGCGCCGCGTCGTAGTCAGGCTGGCCAGACGACAGCTTAGGGACGAGCTGCTTCAGGCTGCACGGGTGCGGCGGGACTTCACCTTCGCCGACGATAGCTTGCCGGGCCCCCCGCGACGGGTCTTTATAAACGAGCGCCTTACGCGTTCGAACCGCCTCCTGTTCCACAAGGTTCGGGATCTATGTAAGCAGCGGCAGTGGAGGTTCTCCTGGACAAGGCGAGGCAGAATCTTTGCCCGGCAGGGTGATGGAAAGCCAGCTTTCAGTATTCGGTCGGATGAGGATTTGTGTCGTGTTTTTGGGGCTTAATTCGTTTGGGGTCTGGGCCTCGTCAGGATACAGTCTATATTTGTCTACACTTTTATATCCTAGTACTTGTTTGTTAATTGTTGTCAATCGTATTATTAGTATTTTTTGTATGTTCAATCTTCATCTGCAGGCCGTTTTACACTTTGGATATAAATTGTTTTATCGTTTACTGTATACTTTTTCCAATTATCATCTTAAGAGCATTTTCATCTGTCTGCTGTATTGGATCACATTATCCCCACATTAAGTCACTTAAAATAGGTTTGTACAACGCAGGTTCCTTGGGCACAAATCATGATGACTTCATGGCGGCGGCTACTCGGCAGGATGTGGATGTCTTGGCAATCAACGAAACTTGGTTAAGGGCGGGTGAGGAGGGGCGGGCGCCGTCACTCCCGGGGTACAGATTCCGTCACATTCCCAGACCGCAGGGTGCGCGTTCTCGCGGAGGAGGTGTCGGTTTTTATATTAAGTGCAATATCTGTGCTCGCACCTGGCGTCACCCTGTTGACCCGCTACATAAACTAGTAGAGCAGATGTGGATCACATTGACTCTCAACGGAAAGAAATTGGTAATTGGATCAGTCTACCGGCCGCCCTGGATGGACCTGCAATTATTTTTAGATGCTATAACAGATTCAGTTACTTCCTTTCCCAGTTATGATAATTTGGTCGTGCTGGGTGATATAAACTTAAACTTACTAAATCATAATGATGCAAATATCACTAAATTTAATTTCTTTTTAACCAGTTTTGGATTAACTCAGTTAGTGTCGCAGCCTACGCATTTTACTCATACTAGTGAGACACTGATTGATGTGATATGCTCTGATATGCGTGCAAGGAGCACATCAGTAGAGCACGTGGGCACCCTGTATGGACACTGCCTCGTTGTATGTAATTTCAACATAAAACGTGAAAAACCTAGGCCTTACCGCGTTTCTTATAGGCCACTCAAAAATATATGTATCGAGAGGCTGGATGTGGACTTGCATAGCGTGAGGTGGGACCTGATGTCTAATTGTGAAGATGTCAACGACATGGTAAATTATTTCAACCAGCAGGTACTTCACATATTTGATCTGCATGCACCCGTCGTGAATTCTTTAATTAGAGCGAACACATACCCCTGGATTACCGACACAGTCAAACACATGATGCGATTACGTGACAGAGCAGCGGCAGACTTTCATAGAAATCGGTCTGATATCAAAGAAAAGTATTATAAAGATCTAAAGTCCATTGTAAATAAAGCGCTATATTTTGAAAAAATTGCCTATTTTAAACAGAATATTAACAACAAAATATATGATCCTAAGACACTCTGGAAAAATCTAAAATCAACACTATTACCTAAAAAGAGCACAGAATTACCTACAACATTCAATAATCCCTCTATTATCAATAAACATTTTCTTGAGTTGCCAGGTACTTCAGAAGCCAACATTTCCAAATTAACTTATCTTGAATATCATAAGTATAGTGACTCTGTTTTTCACTTAAATACGGTTAGTTCAGATATTGTTCTCAAAATAATTAGAAGCTTAAAATCAAATGCTGAGGGTGGAGATGGTATAAATTTAAATATGATTATATTAACACTCCCATATACTGTTGATGTTATTACTGGTATAATAAACACTTCCATACTAACATGTACCTTTCCGGACTCTTGGAAGGTGGCTGTTGTGAATCCTATACCCAAAAATTCTAATCCTACTGAATTCAAAGACCTTAGGCCAATCAGCATCCTTCCTTGCCTATCTAAAATCCTTGAAAAAGCTGTCAGCATGCAACTAACACATTATTTGGAGAATAATAATATGTTACCAGATGTTCAGTCAGGATTTCGTAAGGGTCGTAGCACAATGACTGCCTTACTTGATGTCACTGATAATATCCTGGACGCTCAAGACAGAGGTATGTGCACCGTGTTAGTGCTTCTAGACTTCTCTAGAGCTTTCGATTGTCTGAATATTAATCTACTTCTATCGAAACTTAGTTTTTATGGATTTGACCAGAGGGCTCTAAAGTGGTTCGACAGCTATCTCCGGAATCGCTCACAAAAGGTAAAAGTGATTAAAAATGACGGTTCTTCCTTACTTTCGGAAGAGGTTAGGTTGACCAGGGGTGTACCGCAGGGGTCGGTGATCGGGCCACTTCTATTTATTCTGTATTCTGCTGACATTGGATCCCATATTACGCATTGCAAGTACCACATCTATGCTGATGACATACAAATTTACATTTCTTGTAAGCCAGCTGAAATCGACAGTGCCATAGAAAAACTTAACCTTGATCTCAGCAGTATTGCCACTTGGGCGGCAGAACACTGCTTGTTACTTAACCCCAGTAAGACTAAATACCTTGTCTTGGGTAGCAGGCAGCAACTGGCTGGTGCCGGTTTGATGCATGATATCAGGGTTATGGATGAGCCTATAGAAAGGGTGTATGAGGCTCGTAACCTGGGACTCCAAATGGATTGTGAGTTGCGATATGATAAGCACACCGCAGAGGTAGTTAGAAGTTGCTTTTATAAACTTAAAGTACTATATAAAATTCGGCCATATTTGAGTGAAAACTTACGTATTCAATTAGTTGAAGCGCTTGTCCTGTCTAAATTGAACTATGTTGACACAGTAATAGGTCCAAGACTACTTTCCAAAACAAAACAACTGATCCAACGTGTTCAAAATGCTTGTGCCCGCTTTTGTTTTAACATTCCGTTGAGAGCCCATGTGACTCCATCTTTAAACAAGCATAAAATCCTTAAAATGCATCACCGTCGTAAACTTCATTTGGCTTGTTTGCTCTTTGGAGTATTGAAATATAAATCCCCCATTTATCTTCATGACAAGCTGACTTGCATCAGGCTACGTGGACGCCGGGATTGTGGGATTCAATTGTTGACGCCACGCCATGCATCGGCCGCTTTCCGAGGAAGTTTTCGCTATGCGGCCACCAAATGTTGGAACAACATTCCACCGCCAATAAGGAACCTGCAAAATGTTTACGGTTTTAAAAAGAACCTGAAAATATTCATGCTCAGTCACCAATTTAGTGAGGAGGCCTGCAGACTTGAGACAAGTTGCCTGTAGATGTTTATAAATGTGTATTCAATCGCAATTTTATACCTACCAGCAGTTTATGTTCCTTTCGTTTTGATTGAAATGTTGATCCATTATTCTCTTCTTTTGTTTTTGTTATTCGGATTGTATTGTGCTTCGATTAATATCGTAATTACGTAATTGGTACTGTTGTTTGTCATAGTAAAATGTCGTAGTAAAACATTACGTAAGTGTAACCGGTCAGCCATTGATTGATCGCTGTGCTGTATCGGCCGGTCTTGTCATCAGTGTTGCTACTACAAAATGATTAGCGATAATGCACGGCCATGACAGGGCCGGCCCGATCTATGATATATTATTTTTGTTTGCTGTGTAACGTCTGTGATTTTATTTGTAATTATTATTGTTTATCTGTATTGTGTGTTGCCTGCCGTGAAACTGTTCACGTGATGGCCTCATCGGAAGACCAGCGCTGGCATTCGCTAGCAACATGCTGAGATGAGGCCATTTCGTAGCATACACGCTTTTATTTGTAAATTATTTTTCGTTGATATATATTGTGGTTTTTTGTGTATGTTGCGAATAAAGTTATTTCTATTTCTATTCTACATAAGATTAATGCTGAGTAACCTGCTTTTACATGACGCTTACTTGACTATTTGTCGAATAATTACATCTTATATGACCTATGCTCGAGTAAATGGAAAAATAATTGCTATTATAGAACTTTTTGGTTACAGCTGTTACTTTTATATGATTAACGTATCTACCTGTAGGTGTCATGGCGCTTAAACCACTAAACTTGCTATATAAGAACTAATACGAAGCAGTTATATGATATGTTAATCGTATACATGTCATATAGTAGTTTCCTTCGTAATAATTAAAAATATTTATTAAATTTATATTGTAATAACTAATAATTAAAGTGGCGCGTTCATTATTTACTACTAAATATAGTATACTTTATCAGTAAAGTGGTATTCGCAATACATTTTCACCATTAGGTAGAATTTATAATGCCAATTATAACATGGTCATATATTACTTAGATAGCTCTGTCAAAACACACTCAACGGCATTAAGTGATTTAATTTTGTTCACACCAGCTAGCACTAACAAAATTATATGAACGAGCCAGTTGTCAATCCGTCTTCTGTTTAGTTTCGCTGGACACTTTTATTCCACAAATTTGGCATATAAGTAGCAATTATATGATCAATAAATAACTAACTCAACGGTTATATGGCTCTTATATGATTAAAAGTCATATAAAAGCTATATAAGTCGCTATTATTCAGCTAGTTAGCTATAAAGTGGTCCCGGCGATGATTATTATATGACTAATAAGTGGTGGCAGTTTCAGTTAAATAGCTTTTATATGGCTAAAAAGCTGAGTAATATGGGCCCAAATCGCGTTATATAAACGTAATTATTACGTTTTTATGACCAATTTCATAAGCTAAAAGCCTGAATATGTTACGTTTCCGCGACGATTATATGACGAAATTTTGCTAGTTGGGGGGGGGGGGGGGGGTGAATGCATTACGTAATATTCTGCCCGGGTGCGGGAGCTGGCCTGAACGGTTATGTGCAGATATCGGACAAATGGACGTAATTGTTCGCAATAATGTAGACATGACTCCATAGTTGATTGAATAATTAATCATTTTCAAAAAATTTGCTATTTGACACCGGTAATTATGAGAACGTTTGTAAGTAGTCACCTTAAAGCTTCGAAATAAATTTTAAGAAATTATTTGTTTAATTATTAATTTAATCAACTTTGGAGTCATATCCAGTCCACATTCTTGCAAACAATGACGCCCATTTCCGATTTCTGGTTATGTGGGACTCCTTGGCAGGGTCAACAAATTTCGTAGAGTCGATAGAATGAGCATTCGCTCGTTTGGTGCAAATCCACCTTTAAGGTCCGGCCACGATATTGGTCTAAGGCGACCAGCGGCGAGCGAATCCATAAGTTGGACCGAAATGCCGATATGGGAACTTCCTCTCGCACGCATGGTTTTCCGCTAAGCCGGTCGCCTTAGACCAATGTCGTGGCGGAGCCTTTACGTGAACGCTCTCGCAAACATTCGCGACCCCGCCAGCGGCAGCTCGCTTGCTGCCGCGAATAACGAAGTTCGTAATGTTCGGTGATTTGTCTCTGTCACTCCAACGAAGGCGTCATTAGAGTGACAGAGAATTATCCCCGGAAGCGGATTTCGTAGTTAGCGGTAGGGCTGCTGCTTGCAGTGCTGGATGCTTAGCCAAGTTGCCAATCGCTAGCGCTTGGTAGCGTATCGTAGTTTTCCCTCTCTGTCACACTTGCATATTAGTGCGACAAAGACAGAGCTGGATGCTTAGCCAAGTTGCCAATCGCTAGCGCTTGGTAGCATATCGTAGTTTCCCTCTCTGTCACACTTGCATATTAGTGCGACAAAGACAGTTAGCTGCCTTTCGCTTACGATTGACGTTTAAGCGCTAGCGATTGGCAACTTGGCTAAGCACAGCACCCTGTTCCTTCGCGGATGTCTGAAGACCCTCCAATTAACGATAACTATTATTGATATCACTAACGTCGTCTATGCCCAAACACGCTGTTTTGAACGTTCGCATTATATATTGATATTGGTTTGTCAATCTTTATTAATTTACTTCTCTCTGATTTAACCAAAATTATTTTAATACCGCTTCGACTTCTAAGGCTCAATGTACGGCAGGAAATTAAATTTATGTCAAAAATTGATAGAGTGTTTCAGGGTAATGCGTGCCTTACGATTCCTTTTTATTTCGTAATATGGTTAAAATAAATCTAATTATGTGGCCTGAGTTGACCTATTGCATAACTCTGCCGTTAAGAGGAAATGGGAGGAAATGCCTTTTTTCATACAAATGTATTCCTCTGTTTCATCTTTGGGTATTTACATTACAATAAATTGTTTTTACAATATAATCTACTGTTGCCATGCCCATGTTGATATGTTTTTTTTATATTATTATAATTATCAATATTAGAAGTACCTAATGGCCAAGTAATCCGAAACATTCTTTTTACGAAAAAGTGATGTAGGTAAGTTTAAAGTGTACGAAAAAAAGTAGAACGCCATCTTTTAAAAAAAATAGTCAACTTTATTGTATTACATACAAGTGGAAGTCTCTTTTTAACACCACTGGACTTCCGCTTGTATTACAAGTTAGAATTTTCTGAGAAATAGGCCCCTGATATAATTGAATTTATTCAATAGATTGGTTAATGAATTGTAAATTAGAATTGCGACACCCTATCAAACTCAGAGCTCGTGCTATTGCGGCTAGAAATGTACAAGTTGCAAAACGTTCTCAAAACTGCGGGAATATACTCGGAAATTTCGAATTTTCATGAGAATTTAAGAGTAAGTTCTCATTGAGAACGTTTCCATGAGAACATAAAAAAAATGTTCTGAAGAATATTGTATTCCACAAATTGAGTAGGCAAGGCGTAAAATATATCTTAAATGGCATATATTTGTAACGGTTTTGGCATGATTATCATTTATCATTTATTTATTAAATTGCACTCATGAACAACATATGTAACATGGACCCTGATGGGCGTAGCAAATACATTTACATTAATTTTTATCACTACCATCTAGTATCTACATCATCATCATCAGCCTATGATAGTCCACTGCTGGACGTAGGCCTCTCCTATTAACTATGCGTATAGACGCATTAGGAGGTAAATGCCCATAATCGCCACGCTGGGCAAGCGGATTGGCGATCGCAGTAATGTGTCCACTATGATGACGCTGCTGCCCATCATCAATATTTTGTCAAATAAAAATAGTGACACTTCAATCCCTTAGTCGACTCTTACGACACCCGAAGGAGGAGTTGGGGTGGTGACAAATGTATTCTTACTGCCGTCACCACACGGCAAAGTGTTATACCTACTACATTGGTACTTGTTGACAAAACTTAAATTATTATTACTATTTTGTACTTTTCACTATGGCAAGAAACATTATTGCCAACTTATAACTAATGCTCATTAATTTTTATACATCTATTCATTAGATAACTTGTAAAATTTAAATTGCCGAGAACATTCCCTATAGAACTTTTGCAACTTACGAAACTTCTCGGTACATTGCTAACCGCGGCTGCGTAGGTACAGTCGCCGTCAAATATATCGTGGCGTTTGGAGCGTTCATAAATATCTGATTAAGCCTTTATTGTCATAACGATAGAGGCGTGTTCACATATTTTTGAGCGCTCTGGATGCTACTATATATCTGATTGCGAACGTACCTTTTGACCGTTTATGGGTAAGTTTTAAGTTGGTATTGGTAAGAATTTTTAACTATCGTGAGACGTACGATAGTTAAAATTCTACTTTTGCAATATTTTATAAATATTGCACTTGTTGATTTGCTTAGATAAATTTATAAAACATAATATATCTTATTACGTATAACATTTTTACTATCCCTGTTAAATTTATTATATTATTTTATCTATGTATAAATAAACTATTGAAATAAAACAATCTGTATGTGCATACATCATGATCTGACGTTGTCAGAGCTAGTAATTATTAGATGTATCTTGCCTGCAAACGAATGATAGCATAGATACCCTTTCGGGCCTATTTACAATACTTCTTATCACAGAAAGTCAGCCCCTCAGCATTTAAGAGACCGCAGCAAGCAACTGCGGCCCTACCACGAACTTCGTAATCCGCAAATTTCTATGATTTGTCTCTCTCAATGACGCCTTTGTTGGAGTGACAGCGAAAAATACTCGAAATTTACGAATTTCGATTTTCACGGTAGTATTCGTAGTCCAGAAACGAAGCTTCCCACTGAGATCCGCGTAGTACCTAAAGAAATTAAACAAACGAAAACCTTGCATTAATCCATAATCACGCACTTTTAGAACAATTATATATATATATATATATATATATATATATATATACTAGCGACCCGCCCCGGCTGTGCACGGGTACTATACCTACATACAAAAACCTTCTTCTTGAATTACTCTACATATTTAAAAAAATCTCATCAAAATCCGTTGCGTAGTTTTAAAGATTTAAGCGTACAAAGGGACATAGGGACAGAAAATGTGACTTTATTTTATACTATGTAGTGATACTAGTGATGATAGTGATATGGTTTAAGAATTTATTTCTCCAAAATAATACAATTCACTTATCTAGAGAAATACATAACATGCCTTAATCTAATTTCTCAATTTAGTTTAGGTATGATTGATACAAAGATCGGAATGTGTAGGTACATAATTATACTAGGCAGACATAATTTTTAAACTAGGAATTTATATCTAGAAATATTAGTTTGACAATGTAGTATCCATAACAAAGTGGGTATAAAACAAACATTTAAGATTTTACCGCATAATACACATAGTAACTGGGATCTAGTCAAGCCGTTATCGTTATTACGTATCGAGTTTCGATCGATATGTTGATAGCGACTGTAATAGCAATGCAATTCCGATGGTTACACTTATTACTATAATTTTAGGTAGGTATACTTATTGAATTTTTACTAACATGTATTTTGTTTGTTGCAAATTAAATTCTACACACTAATACTTATTATTAAATTATTATTCTTAGTTTGTTTTTTGGTTAATCTTCACATACATTTTTAGTTAAAATTATTGATATTTACTAGTATTAACGTAAAAATATATCTGAGAACGTGTTTTACGATGTGTGTCGAAGACGTGAAATGCTATGGAAAGCGAGACATAGGTAGGTATTTGAAAACTTTTTTTTCGGACTTTACTTACAATTAGTAAGTATATATGTTTTTAGGGTTCCGTAGCCAAAACGGAACCCTTATAGTTTCGCCATGGCCGTCTGTCTGTCTCTCCGCAGCTAAGCGCTCCAGAAGAAAAAATATTGTCCCTCCCTCCTCTAACTTTTGATCCGTAGGTCCAAAAAATCATGAATAGTGGACTTATAGAGTACTTTAAAATAAAACTATTTCGAACATAATTGGCCCAGCCTTTTTTGAATAACTATGAAACTCTACACTGAGCATGGCCCGACATGCTCTTGACCGGTTTTTTTTTCACCTGGATGCTTAGCGAAGTTGCCAATCGATAGCGCTTGGTAGCGTATCGTAGTTTTCCCTCTCTTTCACTTTTTCATATTAGTGCGACAAAGACAGTTAGCTGCCTTTCGTTTACGATTGACGATTAAACGCTAGCGATTGGCAACTTGGCTAAGCACCCTGGAGTGTGATGTGAGCACTAGAAATAAAGTGTGAGTACCTATGCGCATGAACTAGAAGGAGTAGGAGGTAAATGCCCATAATCGCTAGATATATTATCTTACTAGCAGTTACCCGCGGCTTCGCCCGCGTACTAACATCTATTCACTGCGTGTTAATGTTTTCCCGCGATTATCGCGCGTTTGCCTTAACCGATTTAAGTGTGGCGGATGGTGCTTTTACCCGTGGTTCGGCTGCGTTCTATTAATTTTTATCACGGTCGTATTAAACTTAATGCCTAAATTCAAGATGGCGAACTTTTCTTGCAATTTTGACTTAAAATTCCATATGAAGAACTTTATTATCTCCAGGACCAGGGGTTTAGGCTGTGCGTGGATCTTTGTCAGGGAGCTTCTTCTTTTATGTATATAGATAGATAGATTATCAAATTCCATCCCATAACAGGGTAAGCGGTGTTACACGTCCGCCTTGTTAGATTTTAAAATCGTTATTGTTTTCGTGAACAATGACTTGATAAACCGTGGAATCGATATCCATGTTGATTTTTACTGTTTGCCCTTTTTACAACATTCAAGGATTGATTTCTCAAAAACTTAAAACACGTCTTTACTCATTTATGTTTAGGGATACTCCTGTGAAATTTGGGATGAAATAGGTATTTTAATTTCAAGTTTCGCCATACAAACCCTGGACCCCTATCGCACCCCCTAGGGAGTGGATTTTGACCTAACCATTTTTAGAGCTTCCCTACACCCTCAAAGAAACCTACGCACTATATTTGGAATCTCTAGAACCATAAATGAACATGATATATAAATAAATAATAAAATTATTTTGATATTTTTCGAAATTTACCCCATAACACCATAACCGTGTACATAGTATTTCATGTCCGCCGCGTTAAATTTTAAAATCGTTATTGTTTTCGTGATCTACGACTCGATAAAGTATAAAAACGATACCCGTCTTGATTCTTTCACTTCGTCACCCTTTTTAACTTTTTCAGGGGTTGAATTTTCAAAAAACCTTAAACATTCCTTTACTCAATTACTTTAAAGAATACTCTTGCGAAGTTTCGGATCAAATAGTTCAACTAATCTTATTTCGCCATACAAACTTTGGACCCCCATTTCAACCCCTTAGAAGGTGAATTTTGTAAAATCTTTTCTTAGTGCTCGTCTACACCATAAAAGGAACCTACGTGCCAAATTTGGAGTCTATAGGACCAGGGGTTTAGGCTGTGCGTGCATCTTTATAAGGGAGCTTCTTCTTTTATATATATAGATAAAAGATAAATAATAAAATTATATTGATATTTTTCGAATTTTACCCCATTACACCATAACCGTGTACATAGTATTTCACGTCCGCCGCGTTAAAATTAAAAATCGTTATTGTATTCGTGATCTACGTCCCGATAAACCATAGAAACGATACGACCCAACTTGATTTTTTCACTTCGTCACCCTTTTTACCTTTTCCGGGGGTTGAATTTTCAAAAAACCTTTAACATACCTTTACTCAATTACTTTAAAGAATACTTTTGCGAAGTTTTGGATCAAATAGTTCAACTAATCTTATTTCGCCATACAAACTTTGGACCCCCATTTCAACCCCTGAGAAGGTGAATTTTGTAAAATCCTTTCTTAGTGCTCGTCTACACCATAAAAGGAACCTACGTGCCAAATTTGGAGTCTATAGGACCAGGGGTTTAGGCTGTGCGTGCATCTTTATAAGGGAGCTTCTTCTTTTATATATATAAATTGTATTTACAAAATGTCATGTATTGTCATGACATTGCGTGTGTTACGTATGATTTTAAAATACGAGCGTACTATGTTTGTAGGGAGGATTTGAGCTTGCTACGGACTCTTAATGAACAGATTTATTGGAATACTTGTACAAACAGCAATAAACGAAACGTTTTGCAATAAAGCTTGTAAATCGACATGAGATTATAATCTGTTTGGGAATCAGATACGCTTATTTGATGCTCATACTCGAGTTAATATAATAAATAAATAAAGCTTCTTATTTCTTGTCACTTAATAATAAGAAGTCAAGTTTGAATACATTTAAATGTTAATTCATTCATTAGTTACAGTTGTGCAGTCATGTCAGTTACTTTTTTTATGTATATTATTTTGCCATTATTTATTACATAAGTGAATATTGTAGATGTAGGTCAATCCATATAGCTATTTAATTTTCTTTTTATATGCAACAACAAGAACCCCTCGTCGTTTGAAGGCTTTCTCTCGAGTTAATATCATCATCATCATCATCTCATCCATAAGACGTCCACTGCTGAACATAGGCCTCCCCTCTGGACCTCCACATGTACCGGTTAGATGCGACCTGCATCCAGCGTGTCCCGGCGACCTTCACAAGGTCGTCTGTCCATCTTGTGGGTGGACGTCCTACGCTGCGTTTGCCTAGCCGTGGTCTCCACTCGAGCACTTTTCGACCCCATCGACCATCTGCTCTGCGTGCAATGTGGCCTGCCCATTGCCACTTTAGCTTGCTAATCCGGAGGGCTAGCGAGTTAATATACCGCCCTATTATTCTTACCCATTGGGGTAGCTGAGACCCAACCGCCACGAACGAAGTGTTGGCTCTCTCTCGCACTTGTGACTTCGTACGTGAGTGTGACAGGGAGGCAACACTTCGTTCGTGGTTCGCGGTAGGGCCTCTGAAACTTATACACGGTGTTTCTAGAGCCACAAATAACCTTGCACACACTATATATATACGACTAGTGGCTTATCGTGGTCACGCGTTTATCTTTTTTCGTGCTAGGGTAAGTGCTTCAGTGAATGAACACTTAAGGAAATTTTCAACTTATTTTTTTTGTGGCTGGGAGCAATAATGAAGTTTAAATATGAATGTTCTTATAGAGTAAACCACTATTGTAGTTTTCTAAAATCAATTTTATTTTGCATTAGTGCTGCACAGTTTTAAATTATAGCTGACTGTAGGGGATAAAATGGAAAATCACCAGTGAATGAACACAAATTCTAGTAAATGAACAAATGAAACCAATGAATGAACTACCTTAAAAATAATGTATTAAAATGCAAAAAGTAGGTACTCTATTTTTAATTGATAGTGCTAGTAATATTCGATAATTGAATTTTAACTTTAATGAGACATAATAACTATAAACATAATTAAACGACATCAATTCATCATCATCATCATCATCATCATATCAGCCGAAAGACGTCCACTGCTGAACATAGGCCTCCCCCAAAGATTGCCACAATGACCGGTCCTGCACCACCCGCATCCAACGGACTCCTGTGACCTTCACCAGGTCATCGGTCCACCTTGTGGGGGGCCTACCCACGCTACGCCTTCCGGTACGTGGCCGCCACGACATCAATTACAGTTTCACATTTCTGCGTAATCTGGGAAGGTTCAATTAACTCTTCCGTTACCATTGAAGAGTGACCTTATATGTCGCTTTCGTTCAAAAGTAAACTGAACTCATTCTGCATATCAATTATAGCACTTAAATACTTTTGATTAACCAAAGATCCGTGTATGTTTGTTTCTTCAGTGGCATGAATTCGGACAATTTCGGTGATTTAAATAGCGTTGATTTTGAGATCTTAAAACTGGCACTTGATAGTTCACTAGTTGCAACAGCTTTAAGAGGTTTGTCGAGAGATTCTTGGTCATATTGGTATCCTTTATATATTATGTTTTTACCTTTCCATGTCTCAAAACCAGACAAAATACAAAATAATTGATTTAGTTCATTCAATGGTTTTCGCAATCCAATTAATTAAATAACTGTGCATGCAGTAGTTCATTAAAATTTGAATATATCAAGTATTGTTCGAACACTGGTCCTTTGCTAGACAGCACATTTCTATTAAATTCATAAAAAACCAAATTTTATTAAGCCAGCGGTCGACGTAAATGTTTATGTTTTTTCAGCAATAAACTAAATAGGGATGATGACTGTACTTAAAATAAATTATTTAACATTATGCACGACATAATACACGAAGAAATTATTACTAAGATGTAGATTGCAGTAATTTTTGTACAGAACCTCTATTTAATCAATTGAGAAGAACTTAAAAGAGTAGGTCATTTGGCAGTACTCAAACGTGACGTCACTTTTGAGTATTTCACATTAAGCTTCTGCACCGTTATTCGAAACCTACATAAATATTTGAGAGTGGCAATCTTGTTTACTTTGACGTGACGGTTGCTGATTTGACTATACCCTACTCCATTTTACCCCCACTACCAGTTTCCTGTTTCTGCCACTGGTGGCAGAAACAGGAACATCCCCACCCTGGGGTGGGGGGCGCTCGGCGAGAGCCGGTGCTCGCCCCATCGTCATTTTTTTTATTTTATTTTGCAGAGTTTTTTGCAAAATAACGACGTCGGACACACTTAGTGCATCAAGCACTAGCTCATTGTCCGATTCAGGAGATACTATACTCACTCCGGCATGGGAGCCGAAGGCGGAGTAAGGATGCCATAGAACAAATTACAAAACAGGTTGGCGATATCCAAAACTGTATTGGTGACATGTTGTAATCCATGAGTAATATACCTTGAAATAGAGGGCAACGTGAGCGGCGAGTTATACGAGGCTGAGGAAATTTGAACCGCCTGTTGTTAATGATAGTGGTTTGACACTAAAGTTGCATTTAACACTGTTTTAAAAGAATCGTCCGTTTCAAAATTTTCGCCCGCTCATGTTGACCTTATAACCTTTGTTCAACATTTTGATTCCGAAACTGATCAAGCGTCCGATATTCAGAGGTACAAATCCTTAGTGCTCCCAATCGGCCTTTGTAGGCAAATGAAATTAAAGCCATAAATTTTTCAAATGAAGCTGCAGAATCTGCTTTTCACATGGTCTCGTAACGATGAGTGTGAACTATCTCCTCAGACGTTAGAAAATAAAATCAAAGCTTATTGGGTAGTTTTCATAAGATACTAATGATGCATCGCGAATATTGCGACTAACATGTGGTCACCGCGCTGACCTTATCCAACAGAGACTAGATTATATATAGGGCGTGCAAACCGGGTTTTATTTGTATGTGATTACAATGAATAACCGGTTATTCACCGATTTTTTCTATACTTTCCAAAAACGGTTTGCATCCCCTAATTGTATCCTCCTTAATTATATAAAATTGTGAAAGAGTCCACAAAAAAGATTACCTCCGAGCTCATAAGTATTACTTTTTTCAAAAATAATCCTTCAGCTATCTAAAAACTCTGAGGAATTTCCAATACTTTTTGGCCGGTCTAACCGCCAACCCAAAATAAACCTGCTGCGCAAGCAAGTGCTAATCTGTGTAATTATGCTCAAAAAGGGCCCACGCAGGGCGTTTACGAACTGTCTTAACTTCTTTATGAATATGACTAGACTTTTCTTACAAAAACTTTTTTGCTGGTCAGACCGCCAACCCAAAATAAGCCTGCTGCGCAAGCAAATGCTAATCTGTGCAGTTATGCTCAAAAAGGGGCCCACGCAGGGTATTTACGGACAGTCTTAACTGCATTGTGAATATAACTACCTAGACCTTTCTTACAAAAACTTTTTTGCCGGTCTGACCGCCAACCCAAAATAAGCCTGCTGCGCAAGCAAGTGCTAATCTGTGTAGTTATGCTCAAAAAGGGCCCACGCAGGGCATTTACGAACAGTCTAACTGCTTTATGAATATGACTAGACCTTTCTTACAAAAACTATTTTGCCGGTCTGACCGCCAAACCAAAATAAGCCTGCTGCGCAAGCAAGTTCAAATCTGTGTAGTTATACTTAAAAAGGGCCCACGCAGGGCATTAATTATGACCAGTCTAACTACTTTCTGAATATGCCTAGACCTTTGTTACAAAAACGTTTTGCCGTTCTGTCTGCCAACCTAAATTAAGCCTGCTGCGCAAGCAAGTGCTGATCTGGGTAGTAGGAATACTCAAAAAGAGCCCACGCCGCAGGGCATTCGACATCAGTCTCACTGCTTTATGAATATGCCTAAGCCTTTCTTACCATTGCCTGCGCATGGCAATTATAACTTACCAATGGGCTGGCTCGATCCCTTTCGGCCATCTGGACCTGTTAATTGCAAATATTAGCCAAGGCCAAAGAAAGCCTCGCCGGCGTAGCGTGGGCCAGAGACCCCAAGACTCCTATGCCTATTTAAATACTACCCGAAGTCTAGAAAGGACCGCAGGTCAAATCTTCCCACGCAGAGACTTTGAGCGAACTAGTAAATTCTAGCTGCAAGAGTTGTCGAGCGGGTCAATTGTGGAAAGATGATAATCGTTAAATACCCCACGACCGCTAATAAAATTGATTCAAGGTTGTCGAATTCCGTTTTACCTAAGGCCCCCGCTACCATTGCCAAATGCAAGAAACAATTCAAACAATGATTGGGGCGGGCGTGCTAGAACCAGCAGATTACACTGTTTTGTCTCGCCGATGTTCCTAACCTCAAAAAGCGACGGATCGTTACGTCCAATATTCAATTTAAAAAATGGAAGTCTATACTTACCGATCATATAGTTCAAGTTAGTGAACAAGCACCGAATTTCAGGGTTCATTCAGCCCTCAGATTGGCTACTAAAAATAGATCTGTTAAACGCCTATTTCCATCTGCCTGTGCACAAACGGTTTCTAAGACTGATTGTCAATAGCAAACAGGTCAACTGCGGATGACCTGCTTACCTCGAGGTCATCTCTGACCAATTGGGTTGCCCAGATCCAAAGAGAAAAGGGTTTATTCGAGATTTAGTCAATTTAGACGATTTTCTCCTAGCAAATAAGGACCCTCGGTCCTTATCACGACAAGCCTTAGCAACTACAGAGCTGGCAGGTCAGCCATGCCAAGTCTATCCTTGCCCCTCGAAGGATCATAGAATACCTGGGAATTTGTCGGGACCCTCGTGCCAACAAAAATAAATGCTTGGCCCTGAAACAAATGCTCTTTTGACGCAAGAATCCGCCTGTAACCCACCCGAGAGTTCCAAAAACCACCTAGGGTATCTGAATCACAAAACCTCACTAGCAACTGAATTGCACTTATTTTTTGGCTACCTTGTATATCTATATCTAATTATAGCGAATAAAGTAATGCTTGGATTTAGCCAAAATTCATAACGATTTGCCAATACAATTACATAAATTGGCTATTATGTTAAGTGCTACCTGAAAACTTTTTAATTATTTAAAGAGTGAATGAGAAATCGCGAACTCAAAATATAAGGCAGCTATTATGGTGATGGTTACAAAATTAAAAAAGTTCTTTTAGATCCACCTTTTCAAAAACGGGTTTTTACCTGTCTGTTAGGAGGGACTTCAAAATAAATACGATTACGATATTTTCAGAATTGAATGTATAATAAAATACCTATATGTATTGTAATTTTCTCGTAGGTGATGTGAAAAGCAGTAGGTATGTGTCACACGGTATCACAATTATTTTCGTCTTGAGCGTTAAATTTCATTATTTACTTACATGAGGACCTTACACTGTGGAATCTATCGCTTCATTCCGGCTTTAATGAACACCTTCGCCCAAAACATCATTTTGATCGCTTGAGACATAATCTACTATTATGGTAGTTCGGAATGACACCGAGGTCAGAGTCAGCAGTGTTATTCAAGTAACGGCAACGTCGAGCCTAAAAATGGTATTCACTAATGTACTTTAAACGACACTAACGCTCGGCGACGAATGCGGCGTGAGCTGGAACTACACTGCGTCGAGAGTTTGAAGTTTAATGTACGAACTTCGTATTCTCCAACGAAAAACAGCGACGAACTCGCCCACAACCTCGCTCACACCCTCGATTCCTAATGTCAAATAAAACAGCTAGGATTTTAGACAAGGCCGTCTCGACGTCGAGCTCGTTGACGAACGCAGCGTCGAATGTGTGAATAGAGAATAGCATAGCTGAGCATTGAGAGGAAACAGGAAGCTGACATTCCCTCACAATGCGATGTCGACTGTTTTCCTCCCTGGACGCATTTAGACCCGCTTTTATATCCGCTCGCCGCATCGCTTCACGCTCCGCTTATCATCATACGAGTATAGATACATCCGTAGCTTAAAAACCGGCTACGAGCATTTCGGGCCATGCTCAGTGTAGGGAAGTACATAGTTATTCTATCGAATGAGCCGAATATGTTCGAAATAAGTTTCATTACGAACATAACCGGCCCAACCGTTAGATTTGTCTCTGTCACTCAAATGATGTCTTCGTTAGAGTAACAGAGATACGAGGGCTGTTCCGAAAGTTTTTAGTTGCTCCGGTTCTATTCATGCGATTTCAATAAATTTTACACCATTTTGAGGAATATTTCAATGACGCTTTAGACGGTGTAAATTTGTTTTAGTAAAGATTTTAGATATTTTTATTATTTTGTTTTACTTAGACGTGTCGAGCCTTACTCCAATGACCATGATACCGGTTTTTAAGACACTTTTTTAATGAGCTGCTATGAACATCATTCGCTTAAAAAACTATTTTATTGTATAGGTACTAGTAATTGAAGATATTTCCGTTATTTTTAAGTACAAATTACGTGATATCCTTTACTTTAATAATAAATGAGGTGGCATCGAAAAAAATCGTAAACTCTAAAATTGGAATTTCGAATATTGTAAAAATCATCATTCAATCGTTAATCATTGTTCTTCAATTATAATTTAAAAAACGCAAAATAAACAAAATGTTTTATCCCGGGTATATTTAAGTACGGCTTTCAAAGATTTTTATACAAAATATGCTTCAATGTGTCAAAAATGGCCAATTTTTCCATAAAATGTAAAATTTCATACAAAACAGCTTTTTGTAAAAAAAATATAATAAAAAAACGATTCCCATTACATGCATAAATTTATTAACCATAATAAGTATTGAAATGTCCCTCACAATGATATACATTTAATTTAAATCGCATGAATAGAACCGGAGCAACTAAAAACTTTCGGAACAGCCCTCGTATTTCCTCGAAATTTTCGAAGTTCGCGCGTGTTTTTTGGCCTACTTTCCATTGTTTTTCGCTGACTTGAAATGAAAGTTTTAGTAATATTGCAAATGTAGATACTTTAACTTTGAAACAGTTGAGGAAAGAAGGTTAATGCCGAATGTTTACTTTTCACTGCGGAGCTATTTGTGTTCAACATTATAAGAGTCTTTTAAAAATAAACATAAAATGTAGAAAAAACTTGGATAAAAATATTTTATCGAAGAGGCGCCATATGCATCATACTGTTATAGCAATAAAGTTTATTGCAATTTGCAGGGTGTCGAACATTGGATCTGTAGCATGATGGAAATCAAATTAAAAATACCAAATCCCAAAAAAATTGCTCATATGCTCAATGTAGGGTTCCGTAGTTATTCAAAAACGGCTGGGCCAATTATGCTCGAAATAGTTTTATTTTAAAGTAAATATGAAATAAAACTATGAAAATGGATAAACTTGCATGTATTAACTAATCACCACACTGCTCGTAAACACGCTGTTTGTCCTTCAATTTCAGAGTGCAAAACTGTGTTTTAATCTCTAGAGGTTAAAGTAATTTTTTTTTAATCTTCTGGATAGACTAACGGCCTTATTCATAAAAAGTTACGCGCCCGCTGATGGGTCGTTGTTGACCGGATGGCTAAAAACGTTATTCATAAACGTTCAATAGCGTTATTCAGCCGCTCAAACCTACTATAAATCCCCCGAAAGTTATAGAGCCGAGGACCCTTCTATAACGGTCTTATAACTTCTTATTTAACAAGATGGCTGCCAAAATGTTGATCAGCTGATTTTTGACAGAGTGCTTAACCATGCGTTTAAAGTAGGCAGAAGAGAAAAGATAAAGGTATGAAAGTCTGATTTGGTGTATAGTTTTTTATATCGTCTATTCATCTGATTATTATTAAATATGTATCCAGAGATACTTAATTATATTTAGATAGGTATTTAAAATAAATATCCGATGATTTATTGTAAGTAGTTACGCAGTTTCGATTTCTCTACATGCAACATTACACGAATCAGTAATGGTGGGAAAACTAATCTCCAACTTTTTTAATTTAAAATTTTGTTGATAGTTTTTCAAACCATTTCAACTTCAACGTCAATACGCAGTGAGACTCCATCATGCAGGCCTTAAACGCTATTGATGCCATAAATAATTTGTGTAATCCGCCGCGGCGTCCAAAAATATATAACATAAGGGCAGATCCCATTGAGGATCTGCCCGATGTTGAATTTAGGCGGCGATACCGCTTTATAATAAGGCGACTGTTTTGTATATAGTAGAGTTGGTGAAAGAAGACCTGAAGAAAGATCGCAGAGGAGCTGGCCTCACACCAGAACTTCAGGTTCTAACTGCAATTAGGTGTTGGGGTCGCAAGGAAGTAAATATTTATTTATTACTTACCCGTACTACTAACTGCCCATACCTAGGTACTAACTAGCCATACAATTATGTTTCGTTTTGAGAGGTCAGGCAAATGATATAATTATTTTAGATAAAAGTAAGTAACAAGGAATTAGGAAATATTTGCGAATTCCCGCCAGACAGTTGTCAAACTTTTTTTTAATTTGCGGTGAGACCACATTTTTGTCTATGATTTTGTCAAGGCGCCAACATAACGCGTCTAATCCGTTCAACAGCGGCTCAACAGTTATCGGAGAGATATTGAGCGTTTATGAATAACACTTCTTATAAACCGCTCAACAAGACTTATCGGCTCAATAACTATTGAGCCCCTCAAACCTTCAACAAGGAATTTTTATGAATAAGGCCGTAAAGCAATAACTTACACAGCCTGAGAGTGCAATAAGCTTTTTGATGTTTGAACTAGACAGTACGTTCGAAAACTCAATAGTTTCAAACAGATTCATAGACACGAACCTTTCATAATATTATATTCAATGTGCTAAAATCCAAATTAAATACCACATTTTGTTGTAAAAGGCTTTTAATTAAAAGTTCTAAAAATACGACAAATAAAAACAATAGAAAAATGAAAGTGTTTTCACTATGCAAATTTCAGAACGCATCCGAATATTTTTTTCTTTTAAAATTACAAGCCACGCCGAGATAAATATTTGAGGTTATTGTTTTATTATTTGTTTATTTTTTGGAAGTTGAGGACTAGCAAATAAATACCTTCTAATTTGTTATGTTTGAGTTTTATTTCGCATGTTTCCTCGCTTTAGTGTGGTGAAAAATGTTGTGCTTCACTCGGCAGCAAAGCTTGTTCAACTCTCGTGCCTTAAAACCCTCGCATCGCTCAAGATTCCATTTTATGAACCACTCGCTGCGCTCGTGGTTCAAATTCTGGAATCTTTCGCTTGCTCGGGTTTCAATATTTGCACGAGAGTTAAACAATCACTTTGCTCCCTAGTAAAACAAATAACTATTAACTTCATTCCGACGTTTCTAACACTTTACAGGGTTCGTCACGAGTTTATCCGTTTTCATAGTTTTATCATGTGTAATCCTCGCGGTAACCGAAGAAAATATCAAAGTAAATAGTTAGAAATAGAGTATAATAATATGGTTTTATTCTAAATAGTTGTATTTATTTTAGTATTCTGTAAGCCACCTATTCACTTTTTTTTCTTTTTTTTTTGACCCATGGATCAAAAGTTGTAGGGGGAGCTTTGTCTAGCAGTGGACGTCACCTGGCTGAAGCGATGATGGTGACGTTTTTTTTTTAAAGTTGATGATGGTTCGTACATTATAACTGGTTATTACGAAGTCCACTAATACAAGTATAGTAGATTGCGTCACAAGGCATCAAAATGGTATATTTCCACAGAATATATAAAGTACAGAAGCTTCACTGCTTTGATGTTCACAAATGCCGGCTTTTTATGTACCTACACAATTATTATTACCAAACAAAACGGCGCGCGAGGCGACGTGAGCAGCTGAAATGGGCCGTATTGCGTGGCGGAAAGGTCGCTTATAAGCCGCACGCCGTCGAAAACAGGGTTGTCAATTATTGAAAACTAATAAAATAACGAACGGCGCTATGAGGCGTCTGACAAATACATTACTGCAATGATATCTACGGCGTTAATAGCATTCGTCTTGATTCAACAATTTAGTTCATGCGTGATTATAGAATTTACCTACGCATTTTCATACACGTGTAGGGATTGCAATCCAGCAGTGTTTTCAATCCAGCTGGATTTTTGCTGGATCGCCGTCAATCCAGCTGGATCCAGCGCGGATCCAGCAGGTAGGAAAAATAGCAAAAAAAAACTACTTTTTGCCATAAAACGGGTCGATTCTTAATTATAATATTTAATATAATGAAAGGAAGGATAATAACGCGCAGTTTTGTGAGCATTATATATTAAAAAACGATTAAAAAATAAGATAATTATGAAATTAAAAAACATGACTGCCGTTTTAAGCGAACTGAAAAGTAACAAATAATTCCTTTTTCAGGGTAATTCTTGTGAGCGTATCTACATTTATAGGCGCTTGTCCTATTATTATATATTAAAATGTAGTAGTCGTAGGTTAAGGTAGAGCGAATTTTCAGATGGTGATATTACGGGTCGTCCCCGGAGCGAAGCTTCAGCCCTCTGCGGAGTCAGTTTTTGAAATTCTATCCAATTTTAAACTACACTGCACATTAAAAGATTTCCAAAAAAATATATTAAAAAAGTTAAAAAACACGACTATTAAAATATGTATAGTATTAAGACAAGCGCCTACATGTACGTTTACAAGAATTAACCTGAAAAAGGAATTGTTTGTGACTTTTTAGTTCGCTTAAAACGGCAGTCGTGTTTTTTTTACTTTTTAATTATTTTATTTATTGGGAACCTTTTAGTGTGTAGTGTAATTTAAAATTGGATAGAATTTAAAAAAAATTGACTCCGCAAACTAATTAAATGTCACTAAAATAAAAGAAGTTTTGGCCAAGATGAGTTGCCACCACATTTAGTAAAAAAATGCGCTGAAGCGTTAACCCTTCCTTTGACACTGCTCATTACCCAGTCTTGTACAGAAAGAACAGTCCCAGGATCTCCTTTTAAATTTCAGTTATTAAACCTGTATAATATAAATAAGACAATCACAATGAATGTAGTAATTATCGCCCCATAGCCCTTCTACTAGCTTTTTCCAAAATGTTTGAAACCGCTATGTCAAACCGATTATATTCCTTTTGTGAAAAGTTTTAAAATATTGAACGATTCTCAAAACGGTTTCCTAAAAGATCCCTCAACATCGTCAGCACTTTTCCAAGTACATAAACGAAGTTTTAAACACAGTAAATGACAGAAAATATACTATTGGTATGTTGCTATGAGCAAAGCTTATGATTGTGTTGTACATGACATTTTATTGCAAAAATTATTTGGAATAGGTATTAGAGGCTCGGCTCACAATTTATTCATACCATCCCTTACAGGTCGTACACAATGTGTTGAATTGAAATAGAATGTCACAATTACATCACAGGTACCATACTAACATTTCAATCGTATAAAACGAAGATTACTCGACCAATACCCCAAGGCGAATAAATTTTGTACTCTTTTTGCTGACGACATATAATCTGTAATAATACCTTGCCACAATGAATTAAATTTAAATAATAGCTTAAATACAACCATTCAAAATATCGTAACCTGATTGGATGATCACAATTTAAAGCTTAATTTTCAATAAAACCAAACTCGTGCAATTTAGACCCTACCAAAAACGTAGCATAAACATAGATTTTTCATTCCGAAGCACTACATTAGAATCTGTCCACTCTTTTCCACTTCTAGACATACACATTGATTCAACCATAAGTTTGAAGGAGCACTCGTATTAGTCACGGCCGCCAAGGACTAAGCGCGGGATCGCGGATCCGTTTCAAGCACGACGTAAAATAAGTTTATGCAAAAGTTCTAATTGTGCATTTTTTTGGAAAATTTTATTTGCGGATCCGCAGCGCTGGATCCAGCACTGGCTGCTGGATCCAGCAGACCAAAAAATGCGCTGGATCCAGCTGGATTGCCTGGATGCTGGATCCAGCAATTGCAAATCCCTATACACGTGATTCAAAAATATTTGTCTCAACTCGGTCGGCACCTTCTTTGTGCTTCGGCCGCGCGTGCCCGGGCGGCATTGTTTGAGGTGTGAGTGAGAGATAGCAACACGACTTCGCTAACTTTAGGTGAATATCCATCCGAATAATCCTGATAATAACACGAACATTCTAAAAATATCTGTAGACAGTATGTGAGGTGTGCAGAAATTAATATATCTGCTTAATGCATTTAAAAATAAAGAATTACGTTAGGTACCTACGCATTCATTACAAAAGCAGCATAAATAAGTAATGGTTTAATCACAATCGTAAGGCAGGCGTTAACACGGCATTTTCTCTTATATGTACCAGTTTACCTATTTGATATTATGGGAATAAAGTCAGACAACCAAATGTTAGGACAAAAGGCGCGAAATTCAATAAAAAGTATGAGGAGAACGAAGTTTTTTTTACATTATTTAAATGTGCCGCTTTTTTACTGACAAATTTGTCCGGAAATAAACCGTTTTGTCTGTAATTGACTTAAGTTTCTGAGAATTTAATTTACTACGAATGTAGGTAATAAGTGTATTATTATGTTCCTTACTTTTTAGTATCTCTCTGACGCATCGGCTGTACGAAAAACGCGTCATGATAATTAACATTATTATTATTGCAACATGCTGCTATGCAGTATATTTTTCGGCATTTTCATTTAAGATGTATAAAATAATCCTAATATTTGCAAGCGATATATTTCGCAATACGTGACGAGCCAGCGTTGTAAATTTAAACATGCGTTCCGAGACAGCGCGCGCCAACCATTGAATAGACCACGGAGACGGGGCGCTCTGCATGTACTTGTGCCCGCGCGACGGAATCGCGGAGTGACACCCCCTTGATATTTCCGGCGTGGGCGTATATTTAATCCTGAATGGAGCGACGGATTCCACAATTGATTCTACATTCTAAAGTGGAATCCTGAGCGTAATGAAGGATTCAAGCGTTAACGCCCAAGACGAAATAATTTTGATACCGTGTGATGTGTCACATACTGCATTTCACACCACATTTGAGAAAAATAAAAGATATATCACATATTTAATATTTATGCAAATAATGGATTCTGAAGAAATTTTTATCAATTATGAACGTAGGTACTGTTTATTTTCATATTTCATTGCAATTTTTTAGGCTGGCAATAGAAAGTCCTTGAACAGAAAAGTGCCACTTTGATCTCTCCTAGCAGGGAAGAAAAGAACCGTATTCGAATAGGTGGTGTGAAAATAATTATCCTATTATTCTATTCAATACCTACCTATTCCTATTCCTTCGCAAATTAAGGAAACCCGTACCTTCGTGTTTGAAATTCATGAGATGCTTTGGGGCGTTTAGCTTATGCTAAACTTATTCACGTATGCATTAAATAAATTTGTTTTTATGTGTTTGTACGCTGTTTGAATTTAGGGTGACGGTGTTGGTAATAAACAAGAAGCCAATCACATATGTTCATTTTAAAGAAACAAGAACCTACTTGCATCTAGGGTTAGCCAACTAGGCCGGGGTTGGGATCAAGCACTTCAATAATGATTAGTATGATTTAAAATCGGGCATTTACAGTGTTCTTCTCTAAATTTATATTATTGACCATCAGATATTTTCGGCACTGATGTAAATAGAAGAAAGAAAGAAAGGAAAATAATCTATTCAGAGCGCTTAAAATACAAACAATAACATTATTATTATTATTATTTAGCCATTTATTCCTTAATAATTTCTTCATACATGCATTGACATCAATTATAAATTATAAATACATTTACACTTAATTATATACGATCAAATGATTATTTCTTACATTTCAATACATTTCATAATCAATTATTACATTAATTTCTTAATGCATTTATGTATATTATTATAGATTACTAATTAATTATGAATACATTAGTACTTGATTTACAATTCCATTAAATTATTTTTACAATA
>JALPQI010006471.1:0-52073 GCA_025490895.1 Thaumatotibia leucotreta
TCGAAAAAAAAAAACGAATCTAGGCAATAGTTAATTAATCAAGTTAATAATGAAAAAATAACAGGGTTTATACTGGCAAGTGTTTGGAAAATATAGTTTAAATTCCGACTTACGTAAATGTTTCCATCACGTGGCACTAACACTTCGACACCTGCGCTGGACGTTGTACTTGCGCGGCTCCATGGGGACTGAGCTAGTAAGAACGTGTCGGTCAAAGGTATCTATGGTGCGTAGAAAAGTAATAATAACGCTGTGCGTTTTGTAGTTGTGTGCGTTACCTACTGTGTACCAGCAACCCAGTGTCAACCATGTTACCCTACACGAAACTGGGGCCTTCGAGATATATTTAGATTCAGAGACGTGTTAGCGCGCCTCTGCGTGAGCTCGGTCTGCGGCCTTGGCTGGCCTTAAGACAGTTGGGAAGCGTAATTGTATCGGAGAGCACTGAAATGGTGACACTCCGGGTCTTCGGCCTTCGCGGTCTTGACGCCTCACGACCACCACGCCAATAGATCTTATTGTGATTAAGAACGTTACAAGTTTAAAAGATGTACGTTTATACGGAGAATTTTGTAGTTGTAAAATATGGTTTTAATTTTTTTGCATATTCAAATGTAATTAAAATGTAGTCTGAACAACTATTATTTCAGCGTTAACTCTAAATACGGCCAAACACTTTAACTTAACACGTTCGCCTCCGGTACTGTTTCACTAAGTGCTTATACTATGCCGATCGAAATTATCTGATAGAAATCCTATGCCAGTGACACGCATGTGTGACCGAAAAGATTGTACTCCTATGCCGGTGACACAGCACTGTGTCAAAAACGTTCGTATTTCGATGCCACTGGCATAGGAGTGAGAACTTGATTAATGCTAGTGGCATAAGAATAAGATTACTTTGATCACGTATGTGTGTCACTGACATAGGAGTACAGTTTTTTCGGTCATATATGTGTGTCACCGGCGTCGAACGTGTTAATGGAAATAAAACGAGTCTGAGAAAAAGCATTCATGTATTTGCAATGAATCCGTATTATCCAAAGTTTCCGGATCCGCTGATTTTCGATATCGGCATTATCCTGATCCACAAAATCGACGGATGTTGCAAACCCTAGTTGAGAGCCGCAGAAGAACTGGAAGCACCAACGTAGCTCAAAAAATCGACTGAAGTGACAGTGGACTGGACATACATTACTCGCAAAACTACCGGTGGGCAAGTGATTTCGACGTGAAGGTCGACGCAGCGTAGGATGCCTCCCAATATGATGGACCGATCACCTGGTAAAGATAGGTGGAATCTAATGCTGTGCCCTATTTATCCTTATGGCGAGCTATGATAGTGGATTTGGGAGAACTAATGTGAATAGGGCAAGTCCAAACCCAGTTACTGTTGAAAATATTATGTTAGAACATGGTGGGAAGAGAAAACCAATCATTCTCTTAAGATCCATTCATTAGATCCACCATGTATCTAATTAAGCTTTTTTTTCACACTAGATCCATTGCTCGGAACTATGGATCTAATGGGATATTTTGTGTTAGCAGATACACTTTTATGAAATAGATCCAGGGAGAATATATTTCTCAGTAGATCTAAGATTTCGTAATGGATCCAATGAGAAGGAAATTCCAAAGATAACAAGAGTGCTAATTGTGGACTTAACAATACATTCCTAATTTTGAAGATACGATGTTTTTGATTGGGACCGTTGAACTGTGTTGTCCAAAATGTACCTACTTACCTAATCGCAATTGACGATTAAGAAAATAATAAAACTACTATTATTAATAAGTAACTATTATTATTTATAGTGTTGATTAGTTAGGGGATCTCATGGTTGAATGTACATTCAGAGTCGTGTAGTTCGTATCACCGAAAGTCACCAAATAGTGACTATGAGACTAATGGATCTAACGGGAACAAATGTTTTAAATAGATCCATTTATGATGCCTCGATGGATTATCTAAGAAAAATCTCTCACTAGATCCACACTAGATCCATTGGCTCGGATCTAGTGTGGATCTAGTGAGAGATTTTTCATTCCCACTTGATCCATTGGCTTGGATCTTATATGGATCTGGTGATAGGTTTTTTTAAAGACCCATATGCGGGTTATTCCCACCTGTTACCACCAACTTGACACCAGTGGTAACAACTGGGATGGGATTTTTTTCCTACCTGTTACCACTGGGAACAACTGGGAATTAAAATTCCCAACTGTTACCACCAAACTAATTGTTTTAGTAACTAACCAAATATTTTAGTGGTAACTAGTGGGAAAAAATCCCAGTAGTTACCACCAAGTACTCTGGTGGTAACAGGTGGGAAAAAATTCCCATTTGTTACCACTGGTGTCAAGTTGGTGGTAACAGGTGGGAATAACCCCCATATGCGATCCGAACTAATGCATCTTGTGAGAAAATATGATCAACAGATCCACAATCAAGAAAAATAATGGATCTAATAAAAAAAAAATCTCACTAGACCCATAATGGATCCCATAAAATGTATCTAGCGAGAAGAGTAATCTCATTACTCTCATTAGATACATAGACAAATGAATAAATTGATCTATTGAGAAAGTGCTCTCCATAGATCTATTGCAGAAATATCCAATGTATCTACTGAGAAAGATATTCTCCCTGGATCTATTTCATAAAAATGTGTTTAGTGTATCTGTGAACACAAAATATCCCATTAGATCCATAGTTCCGAACAATGGATCTATTGTGAAAAAAAAGTTTCATTAGATACATGGTGGATCTAAAGAATGGATCTTAAGAGAATGATTGTGAAAGTCTGCCATATTTATCGCCATTATTTTCGTTTTCTACTGGTTTTCCAATTTTATTCAAGATCTTATGAACTTTTCCAAACAGGTTAACCATTTGGGTCATTCCATTTGATTTCAACAAATTTGAACTAAAAAGTGTGCCGCATGACTTTTGATTTGAATGAAAAAAATTGAGGATATATTTCATGGTGGCAGAAGTGCTGAACCACCACCAGTTTTCTTTTTTATCTTTTAGTTTCCAAGTTTTGCCCATTCAAAATTAAGAGTGGGGTCAAATTCCTGCTTGTACAAAATCAGACCTAACTTTTGTTCTATAAGAGGTAACGAAATAATTATTACTTTGTTGAATTAAGCAAGAAATGTGAATAATACACTAAATAACAAAATTAATCAGAATCAACTACGAAAAAAACAACGACCGCCCGAAATGTACACCTGATTGGCCAATTTTTGCAATTTTCAATTGATTCTTGAGCCGACCCTGGTGCATATAAAAGATTATTTTTGTCTGAAAAATAAAGTACTTGTTGTAGTCATCTTGTTAAATAAATATAAATGTGTTACAGCAATTACTTCTAATAGAAAAATACAAGTGAACCTTGGGCCGCATGCGGCCCGCGAAGGGATCAGTTGCGGCCCGCGAACCTCCTTGACTATTTTGTAAATTGTGTATGTTAAAATCACGAATCTCATCTAAGGCTATACACATTAACAGAAAACTTAATTATTAATACGAAGGCGACAATTATTATTATTAAGATATATATTATGTATTTCGAATCAGTGGCATGGCAACGGAGTGTATAATGTATAGTTACTGAGATGTTGTTAAACGTTCTAAAGTTTTGTTTTCTCGCAGATTGGCCTCCGGCCTCGCGGGCAACCGCATCTCTCTCGAACGCTCCGGGCCTTGCAAACCGTCGGGTGTCCGGCCCTCCAGTTCACTTGTTAAGACAGTTAGGTAGGGCAGTTGTACCACGTGGACTCGTGTGTGACGCTCCGGGCCTTCGGCCCTACGCGGAGCTCGGCCTTCGCGGTCTTGACGCCTCGCCAGCGGGCCTTCGTCCCTCTGGCTCGGCTTATTTAGCTACCTAGGTAGTTGAAAGCTTAGTGGCTATAATATTTTCTCGGCCTTCGGCCTCGCGTTAAATTACTTGGGGTGACGCTCCGGGCCTTGCGAACCGTCAGGTCTCCGGCCCTCCAGTTCACTTGTTAAGACAGCTAGGTAGGGCAGTTGTACCGCGTGGACTCGATTGCGACGCTCCGGGCCTTCGGCCCTACGCGGAGCTCGGCCTTCGGCCTTCGCGGTCTTAACGCCTTGCCATCGGGCCTTCGGTCCTCTTGCTCGGCTTATTTAGCTACCTGGGTAGTTGAACGCTTGGTGGCTATATTTTCTCGGAGCTCGGCCTTCGGCGTCGCGTTAAATTACTTAGAGGTGGCAGACTTGGGGTGAAGCTCCGGGCCTTCGGCGCTCCGCAAGTCGGACGCTCCGGGCCTTGCGAACCGTCGGGTGTCCGGCCCTCCAGTTCGCTTAAGACAGTTAGATAGGGCAGTTGTACCGCGTGAGCTCGATCGTGACGCTCCGGGCCTTCAGCCTTCGCGGCCTTGACGCCTCGCCAGCAAGCCTTCCTTCCTCTGGCTCGGCTTATTCAGCTATCTGGGTAGTTGAACGCTTGGTAGCTATATTTTCTCGGAGCTCGGCCTTCGGCCTCGCGTTAAATTACTTAGAGGTGGCAGACTTGGGGTGAAGCTCCGGGCCTTGCGAACCGTCGGGTGTCCGGCCCTCCAGTTCGCTTGTTAAGATAGTTAGGTAGGGCAGTTGTACCGCGTGGGCTCGATCGTGACGCTCCGGGCCTTCGATCCTACGCGGAGCTCGGCCTTCGGACATCGCGGTCTTGATGTCTCGCCAATGGGCAATCGGCCCTTTAGCTACTGGGGTAGTTGAACGCTTGGTAGCTATATTTTCTCAGAGCTCGGCCTGCGGCCTCGCGTTAACTTACTTAGAGGTAGCAATCTTGGGGTGATACTCCGAGCCTTCGGCCTCCCACCCTGAAGCTCGCCCTTCGAGCTCGCTTGACATGGATTTACATCAGTTCTGGCAATGTTCCGTCCGGGGCGTTTTCACTTTTCAACCACGCCCAAAATTACTGGGGTTACCGACCCCCTCGTGACCCCGAAGTGAAGTTCCTCACGGTACACGGCCTCCCGACCTGAAAGCTCGCACTTCCAGTTTCCAGCCCGTTCGGATAAAATAAAATAAAACATTCGTCGATAAAATGTTATTTACATAGTAGTACATATATTGCTATGTTCGACTCTTCCTTATTTCGTCCTTATTGACAATCGATAATTAGTTTTTTTTTTCAACAAAACCTACACATTTGCAAAGTGCGGCCCGCGACAATTTCGTTAACTACTATGTGGCCCTTAGATGTTAAAAGGTTGCCGACCCCTGGGTTAAGCCAAACACGTCAATATGGTCAGAATTCAATACAGATTGTTTATTTATTTAACGTTTTCGATGCCACGTCAAACACTAAATCTGTCACTCCAACGCTACGTCTCCTAAGTGTAAAAACTGAATTTAAGCTTTAGGGTGCGGCTGCACTGACGCGGAGAGGAGCGGAGATGTGCAAAATTGACCAATTACATTCTTCAAATTCAAAATTCGGAACACTGTGATGCGGTCTCATTGGCCAATTTAAAAAAAATATACTGTGGCTTAGATATCGGTCTTTGTCGTTGAACCTGCGGTGCCGATATATTAGTCATTGGCGTCCAAAAGGTTAAACAGAAGCAACTGTATCTCATAATGGTATGCACTGACTAGAGACTGCTATACAGGGTGGGAAAGAGTATACCGACAGACTTTACCAATGCATTTTTGATGTCAAAAGGAGTAAAAAATATTACGAGACATATGTTATTTTCGGACAAAATATATATATATTTTTTTTAATTCTTTTTTGTGATTTTTTGGGTTTTTTTATACATGACCAGTAAATACAATGACCATAAATCGTAGGGAAAGATTTTTTTTTTCAATGTTTTTTTAATGTTTAGTTGAACATTTTTCTGATACTTTTTTGTCATTTACTGTAACTTTCGTCAATGAGTATCTCAAGATAAAAACGATTAGTGTAAGAATTTTAATCGTGCAGGCATTTGTCAGTGACTTATGATGAAAATAGTTTTTTGAAAAACGTCATTATCTCTTAAACTAAGCCGAATCCAGAAAAGTTCACATGATGTTATAGTCTCAAAATGTGGTCAGGAATACAACTTTCAAGTCTGTCGGTATACTCACGAACACCCTGTATAGGTCTTGAATATAGACAATATAGAGGATAAGAAATTGAATCATAATTTGTGATTAAAAAGTTAGTCATCTCAATGAATTTATTTATTTAGTATATTTGAAATAATAAATAACTTTCATATTTTTAGCTTTTTACACAGTGAATTAAATTACTATAAATAGGAATGTAGTTAGAATTAGAAAATACTTCGAAACCACTTTACTTCATCAACAGTCTAGATATTTTAAACTCGAAACAATCAAATTCTATGTTATTATCTATATTTGTGAGTGAGTTTAGTAAAACGTCCCACTTTGTCGTTTTCCATAAAGCCGCTTTGTCAGTTTATTCATATGAAGATTAAGGAAATCTCGTCTTTACAAACGACAAAGTGGGACGTTTTACTAAAAACTAACACATTTTAGGGTTTCGTAGTAAACTAGGAACCCTTATTCCGTAAATACATCAGCATCACTATAATTGCATTTTACAAGTCAACATTGATTGTGCAAGCTACTAATTATGTACTTAAATTATTATAAAAACAAATTAGGATTTCAAAATAACTTTAACAATACATTTAAAGACAAATGCTTAACATTAGCACAGCATTCTCCTCAATACTGTCGTGTGACAGAAATAGTCAATAATTCCAATTTCGTTTAGATATTTGTGAGCACGTTGGCCGCTCATAATTATCTGATGGCAATTGTACTAAGTATATACACTTCAAGGTACAGTCATGTGCGGAAATATGCATCAAAGTTTCTAAACACAAAAATTAGTCTTAAAATTGTCGTTAATGAGTTTTAAATAAAATATTGTGTTGCATTTATCGTCGGCTGACAAGCATAACTCACTATAAAAACTGTCACTACTCTTAGCAACCTCTTATGTCAGTATTAAATCAGAACTGAGATAAGAGCTTTATTTCAAGTAGGTATTTGTTACTTAATGAATTTTACTTGTCAACTGACGTTATATTCCAGTAAAGAGAGGTGCCAATCGTATTTACTTTTTCGATAATATTTAAGGTTCATTATTACGCTTTTTCGTTAACGCATAAACGATAGCCCAGTAAAATAAAAACTTTACTTTTACAGCTTTTCCATACAACAAAAAAAATATTTTCAAAAATACCTATGCTTATTACGCCGGTTTCCTTTAAGGGCCCATTAAATCTCGTATGAAATCTGATAAAGAATGTGTAGAAGAAAAAAAAATCTTTCTTTTTTTTTAGTACAGATGGCGCTCTTTTTACGCGCTAGTGCGAGAAGTGGTTCATTTTAAGTCAGGTCGAAATCTTCGGAGGGCCATATGTATTGAAAAACGTCGTACGATACACGTGCTAAAACGAAATTTGTAACTCGTATCGATTTAAAGCACTCCCGTCGGTCGTGCTTTAATTTATCCACTCGTTTCGAACTTTATGTTTTTCGCACTTGTGTATTGTATTGTGCCGGTGCTCAAACAAACCCTCTATAGATTTTATTCCAAAAAATTATAATAAGAACCGGACTGGGCCATTGACCACTATTTTTGTTACACCCCATATTTCTACACTTTACTGTACTACACCAGAACCCAATCACTTCACAATTCAATCTTTATGGCGCAGCAGTGGACGCCACAACCGTCGGCACCACATGCACACTAGGTACATGAAAGAAATACAACATGAAACCCGCAGCCAACAAGAAATGAAACCCTATAATCGACCCTATAAGGAGCAGGTAATACTTGGATTTCCTCAAAGCCGGCATGAGCCAGAAGATCAGAACTGCTCCGGAGACAAGGGCTGCCATAAGGACGAAGAGCCATTGCAGCCAGGAGACTTGGATGGTCCAGAGGATGGCTACGGGGATGTAGATTGAGAGGGAGTAGCCGTAGAGACAGAAGAGGGACATCATGGTTGGTGTCGTTGAGGTCTGTGGAAGAGAGATTGCATTTAGAAACTTATGATACTAAACAAAATGTTACGGAACATACACACAATGATACTCAGTCTACATCTCATGACTGACGCTTCAACAATTTTTATTTATTAAGTTCCACATAGTTTTATAGGAACAAGTACTTTCACCTCTCAAGCTTGTTTTTATGTTTTGATTTCGGTATACTGTATAATTCATTCATAAGCTCAAATCAGCAAATCACTCTTCTATACAAGTTAACACATTCTCCCATAGAAGTGGTCACGTAAGTGTTAAATATATGACATGTACTATACAGGGTTACTTTTTCACCGGTACAATAAATTTTCCCACATATTTGGTATCGATAATAGATTACATTTATCAAATAAAATTGACATTTTTTTTTTCATTTATTATTAATTTATCCTTCATGCAAATGCAAAATAATGGGCTTACTAATCAACGGGGTGCGGGACGCAGAGGGCGGCGGAAAGGGGTGAGCGACCTGCGCACGAGTTGGCAACATAGCAGTTACCTCAATCTCGGTGACTAGGTCACGGTCAGGTCAGTCTCACGGTTGACGTAGGTATGTGCGCGCGCACCGCATCGTACTACCTTCAGTCGGAAATTGCTCGTACGAAATGGTTCGTAGTTATTTTCTCATTGGGGAAAATACAGTGGCAGCCCAGCGGCTATACGCTGAAGAAAGTGTGCCCCGCCTGGAAAATGCCAGTGTTATAGCCATGGCCAGCCAGGTCAACAGATTTGACCCCGTGTGACTGTTTTTGTGGGGTGAGGGTAGGCCCAAAATTTAAGACTTAAAAAATCTAATAATAAGTGCATTTGATGAACTTAAAAGTGAGAACTACAGACTTGTGTTGGGAAATATCGAAGGAAACATTCAAAAACGGGCAAGAGTGTGTTTAGATAACCACGGCCAACATTTTGAACTCTTGCTTAAGTATGTGAATTAATTAATTAGTATGAGAAATGGACTCCATTGATAAGGTATGTTTTTTTTATTCCAATCATTGTGCATAAAGTTGATTTCAAGTGTTTAAATACGCCTCAATGAAGAAAGTTTCTGTCCTTAGTGCAAGTATGAAGGAAGATTTGGGATCAAGTAAGATTTTTTTCCCAAGTCATAATCATAAGTTGATTATCACCGCCGCTTTTCTAAGCCGCCATGCCACGTGCGATGACGTTGTAAACAAACAGTTGCCAGTTCGTGTGTTTTGCTAGTTATGTACATTGATTATGCGTAATGCGTCCAATTAGTTTTTTTGTTCTAAAGGAGTAGTAACAAAAAATGCTAGTATTCTGTAACTTGGATCACTATTACGTATGTTGATTTTTTGTACTGGTGAAAAAGTAACCCTGTATATTGTACTCGTACTGTACAAAATATTTGGTATTGCAACATACCTGATTCTCAATCTCATCTTGTCCATCGGGCACCACAGTCCATTTCAAGGCTGCCCACAACGCTATAGGCACCAGCCACACGTAGCAGAAGATAGCTGTAGCCGCGTACGACACCAGGTGGAAATCGTAGCGCCAGTGCACCGTCTTGTTGGCTGACTGCAGGTAGCTGGCTATGTTTCCGCTCACGGCTATTGTGAAGATCTGGAATTATAGTTAAACTGGTGTTAGGGTTCGTGTGTATTAATCTTAACTTGATTTATTTCCTTTTAATATTTTCAATAAATTCACGGCAACACTGTCTCAACATAGACCAGCGGTCTATGATGAGATGGCGCGAAAATACTGATCGTTGGTTGGTTCACAAAACGCGTGTTAAAATAGCGTGGGAATACTGGTCGGTGATTGGTGGGATTTTGAATGTTGGAGGGGACCAACGATCAAGTGGCTTTTTCGATCGGACCAGTTGATACATTCTGTTGAGGGCAATTGAGGGAAACGCATATCGTACTTTGTATTACGTGTACAATAAAGTTATTGTTACGAAACAGTGTTTTTAACATTCGTCTTCCAAACTGCTAGGACCCCGAGTGAATTATAGCAAGTATTAAGTGTGTAAGTGTTTATACTTCAGAAGTTGGAACACGCAACCAAAACGTAAGTACACACCCACAATTTGTAACCGTTAAACATTTACAGCATGATATTTTTAAACCTACCTTCTTATATAACTAAAATTATTTACGAGTAAATGGGTTTGTTTTGGAAGGAAGGTTTAAAAATAGCTCAGCTGTTTCAGTATTAGTCCTAGATATCGATTCCATATATGCTTTTCGTACAATTTTTATTAAAAAAAATTCTAGCTAATTTACATTAAAACAAAGACGTTGTCGTGTCTTTTCTTCTTATTCAAATTCGTTTGTTAAGCTATATGAAAGCGATATCAGCCAAATAGTTTCTGATGATTACCCGCTTTTACTTAATAACATCTCAAAACAAATTGGGTTAATTTTAAAGTTAATCCAGTGCTATGCCATCCCAGATACTATAATTTCAATATTAATATTGTGATTGGGTACTTTTGATTATTTTATTTTTCATATATAGGATTTTGTAATATTTTACAAGGAATGCGGGTAGTAGAGTAATTTATTTATGCATACTTCTAACTCTGCATTTAACCATTATATCTATAATAAACAGTGCCTTTAGAAGCTACTATAATCATCGAATGCAAATCTGTGCCATCAGCAAATAAATATCGGGATCATATTTCAAATATTATTCTTTTTTTAAATATTAATAACTCCTAATTAAAATTAGCTAGTGCGACAGAGGATTCAATGATTTGTTTCGTGTTTCAGGCAAGATGTCGACCATGGAGCCTCCAGATCGGGGCTCTAAACGGAGACTTAGAACTCCAAGTGGCATTGAGACTAGAAGTCGAAGCCCCAGTCCAACGATTCCCCCACTTCGAAGACCAGAATATGACACAACGCGACTCAACATGCTTGAAAGAGAGTTAAGGAGGGAGCGAGAGAAACTCCGCGACGCTGAAAGACGACCCCGCTCTTCGAGACGAGACAGCGAGAAGAGGTCATTCAATCGAAGCCATCTCAGCCAGACTACTGACGCCGAAGATCGTCGCTTCGCAGGGAACCACGCCGAGCAACATACTCCAAGCCAAGCTGAACTACGTGGCGAGCATCAAGCAGAGCAGCGCGGCAAGCCACGAGCTGGGCGACGGTCCGAGCGACGAGCCGAGCGACGTGCTGAGCACCGTGACGACGCTGGACAGTCTCACAGGTCACGTTCACGTAGCCCTTCTCTTTCAAAAAAGGATTTGGTGGATATTATTTTGCAACTACAGGGTGGTCTTACATCCCAACTGCCTACACAGCCCGCACAACAACCCTCACAAAAATAGACCATAAAAATATCTTGCCTAGTTTTGACCCTTCAACCAAAAATCAGCGGATGGATATTTGGTTGAAAAAGGATAATGAGTGCGCAGGTGTGTATGGTTGGGATGAGAAAACTACCACGCATTTTGCGATGCAGAAATTACAAGGTCTGGCCAAGACATGGTACGAGAGTCTAAACACTATACTTTTCAGTTGGCAAGAGTGGCAAACTAAATTGTTAGACGCGTTCCCTTGTGACCAAAATTATGGCCAGATCTTGGAAGATATGCTCAAGAGAAAAAGCAAGTTTAACGAACCGATAGAGGTTTACTATAATGAAAAATTAAGCCTTATTAACCAATGTGACATAGTAGGGAAGCGTGCCGCGGATTGTATAATACACGGCATTACCGATCGAATGCTTAGGTCAGGGCGTCAGGCGCATTAGCGCTACGTTGTACAAATCCGGATCAGTTATTACCTTACCTCATGAGTTACAAAGAGCCAGGTCAGATTGGCTCAGATCGTTTCCATTACAGAAATAGGAACTTAGTAATTCCTAACCCTTCTGCTGCGGGTAACAGCTCAACAACTCGGCCGAGACCAGAGTTTAAATCGGGACAGTCAATAGGGTGTTATAATTGTAAAGAGACCGGTCATAGTTTTCTATATTGTACTAAACCAATCATTAAATGCACGTTATGTCATAAGGTGGGCCATACATCGGATAAGTGCTTTACTAAACCGGGAGATAAGACCGCGGCTACTAACAATGTTACTGTACCGAAAACGATGAGGATTGATTTTGTCGAACCAGATATTGTCCCCAGTCCTAGTTCAAAATATACTAAAGAGGTAGTTGTGCAGGGAAAGTCAATTAGAGCGTTCATAGATTTCGGCAGTGATCTCACTCTGATTAGGGAATCTACTGTTCGAGAGTTAAATTTGTCGCACGATGAAATTCCGACTCTCATGAGGGGATTCGGCAATGAAATAGTCCAGTCATTAGGGAGCCTGTCACTTGATCTCTCAGTTGATGGCGTTGGTGCAACGGTGAGTTTTAGGGTTGTGAATGACCATTTGTTGGAGGTTCCTATCCTGGTAGGACAGTCATTTACAGAGCTGCCTCACATTTCAGTATACAAGGACGTCAGTAAGTTGCAGTTTTTCAATATTGGCAACGAATTACCCTGCATCGATGTGGTCGACGATGATGTATCCCCACTGAAATTCTATACTTCCAGCGTTGTACATCTGTTTGGCGCGGCTTCCGTTCGAGTCGAGACAAAAACCATCTTTGATGGCAATGTTCTTGTGAGACATTCTTTAGCAGGAAAGCCTAACGAGCAATATATAATAGGTGGTGGTCTTCATCGATCCAATAAAGGTTATATACATGCATTTGTAATGCCTTGTGCAAATTCCTGTCAAATCCTACCGAATAGTGTTTTTTGTCGAGCTGAAAGAGTTAATGTGGTAAAACAAGTTGCACAAGTTGATGCAAATGCATGTATCGACGCAGAGCTTGATGAAAGTCAAGTGCATATAGGGGAAGGTGTGTCCAGCGAGGATAGAAGCAAGTTGTTTGTTCTGCTACAAAAATATCGCCATTGTTTTGCCTCTACCCTTGGTAGTCTGGGATGCACTAATGCGGCTGAGATGAGCATTGAGCTAAGCAGCCAGCGACCAATTGTCTATCGTCCCTACAGGTTATCGCATCATGAGAGAGATAAGGTTCGTTCCATGGTAGGAGAAATGCTGGACGCTGGCATAGTCAGGGAGTCTGTGTCCGATTACGCTAGTCCGATCCTCCTTGTGCGGAAGAAAGATGGTACTCTTCGCTTATGTGTTGACTATCGCATGTTGAACTCTGTTACGGTGAAAGAGAGGTACCCGATGCCCATAATCGAGGACGAGATAGCTCGCCTTGCCGGGCAGTCTTGTTTTATTACTCTCGACCTCGCTTCTGGGTATTACCAGGTGCCTATTTCGGAACAAAGTAAGCATTTTACCTCCTTTGTAACCCCGGACGGCCAATACGAATTTAATCGGATGCCGTTCGGGCTAGCGAATGCGCCGGCCGTCTTCCAGCGCATGATGAACGCTATTTTGGGTTCGGCTAGATTTGACAAGGCGACTGCGTACATTGACGATATTCTCATTTATGGAAAAAGTACTACAGAATGTTTGGAGCGTTTAGAAGTCGTACTACAGTCCATCGAAGACGCGAATCTCACTCTTAATTTGGCCAAATGTAATTTTTTGCGGCAAGAAATCGATTACTTGGGGTACGAGATTAGCGCCAAAGGTGTCAGGCCAGGAGAAAAGAAAATAGCAAGCGTGACGAAGTTTCCCCGTCCACAAAATGTTCACAACGTGCGTCAGTTTCTTGGCTTGGCGGGTTATTTTCGCAAGTTTGTTGGGGACTTTGCTCAGATTTCTTTCCCTCTTAGTAGGCTACAAAAAAAGGACTGTATTTGGGAGTGGAGTGACAGCCAAGAGAAAGCGTTTCAAGACCTGAAGACAAAGCTAGTCGAAAGACCCGTCTTAGCTATTTATGATCCGGCAGCTGAAACGGAGTTACACACTGACGCTAGTAGGTTAGGAGTTGGTGGCATACTTCTGCAAAGGTCTTCAGAAAATGAACCATTTCATCCAGTTGCCTTCTTCAGTCGTCAAACTTCTCCAGAGGAGAAGAACTTCCACTCGTACGAGTTGGAAACTCTGGCAGTAGTAGGAGCTCTTCGTAAGTTCAGAGTTTATCTTCTAGGGCGAAATTTCAAAATTGTTACGGACTGCAGCGCATTGCGATCAACGTTCACGAAACGCGATTTAATCCCAAGAATCGCACGTTGCTGGCTGACTCTGCAGGAGTTTGATTGTACCGTTGAATACAGATCTGGAACGAAAATGGGCCACGTGGACGCTTTATCCCGTAATCCTATTTCAGAATCATCGGATTTTCACATAGATCAATTCCCTATAGTGATGTCTATTAGCGAAGGAGACTGGTTGCATACACTTCAGCTAGGTGACTCTGAAATAGGCAGGATAAAGGACATTTTAGGTAAAAGGGTAGATGAAAGTGGTTTGCGCTATATAAAAGAGAATTACATCGTAAAATAAAATAAATTGTACCGCTACTTGGATGGTAATAAGAACGAGTTAAGGTGGGTGGTACCGAAGGGTGCAAGGTGGCAGTTGTGTCGACTGAACCATGACGAGATTGGTCATTTTGGGGTGGAAAAGACTTTAGATAGAATCAAGAAAAACTATTGGTTCCCCAAGATGACCAAATTCGTTAGAAAGTACGTCAACGCCTGCATAGAATGTGCCTATGGAAAGAGCAATACGTGTACTCGTGAGGGCTTACTTCATCCTATTGCGAAGGTGGAAGTGCCTTTCCATACGATACACGTTGACCATCTTGGACCCTTCGTCAAATCAAACAGAGGTTATACCCACCTACTTGTTGTTGTAGACGGATTTACAAAATTCTGTTTTTTGAAGCCTGTTCGAAATACTAACTCGCAGAACGCAATAAGGGTATTGGAGGACATTTTTAGCACGTTTAGAAACCCTGACCGTCTAGTTAGCGATCGCGGTAGCTGCTTCACTTCGCACGCGTTTAAACGGTTTTGTCTGGACAGAGGTATTAAGCACGTGCTAAATGCTGTAGCTAGTCCCAGATCAAACGGCCAAGTTGAGCGGTATAACCGTACCGTGCTCGACTCTCTGCGAACTCTTAGTGTAAAATTTGGTGAAAAGAGTTGGGATAGTAACCTAGGGAAAGTGCAATGGGGTCTCAACAACACTGTCCAGAAAACCATAGGGAGAAGACCTTCGGAGGTAATGTTCGGATCATGTATGAATAGTGAGGTTAATCCTATGTTAAACGTCGTTGCTCAGGGTACGAATGATTCCGGGGATGTCTTAAATATTCGTGGAGAGGTAAAGGCTAGGGTAGATATGGAACAAAAGAAACAAAAATATACTTACGACAAAGGTAGGAAACCAGCGCGCTTGTATAACATAGGAGATCTTGTTAAAATAACTAAGACTTGCTTTAACAACGATGGCCAGAGTAAGAAACTTATGCCCAAATTTATAGGACCCTACCGCGTCACTAAAGTTTTGGGTATGGATAGGTACGCTGTTGCACCCGTTCCAGGGCTTTTGGGGACGGAAAAGAAGCGACCCACAACGGTCGCCGCGGATCGTATGAAGCCGTGGATTAGCATCGCGGCTCTTGAAGTCCATAACGATGACACCGATGGTACTATTACCATCGGTGTCATCGTTATGGACTTGCAGTGACGATAACGATATATGAGACTGTTTAGATTCATAGTTTCACCTTTACATTGTGGCTTAAATATTTCTTATCTTATGTTGAAAAGTAGCACATATCTACAGGATATTTATATTGTTTCAGATCGAAACACTGCCGTCGATTAGTTCGTGTTTTGATGCTGCGAAAGTCCTTCCGCGCCTGTCACGAGTATTCGATCGGCTCGTGGGGCCAACTGCGAGGCAACTCGATAAAGTCCTCCCGCGCTATTACGAGTATTCGATCGGCTCGCAAAGCCAACGGTGAGGCAACTCGAACAAGTCCTTCCGCGCCAATCACGAGTAATCGATCGGCTCGTGGGGCCAACGGTAAGGCAACCCGATAATCGATCGGTCGGGATATCAGTTTGTTTCTTGTTATTCGATTGGACAAGAACAAAGAATTTTAACAGTAGAAGTACAATTTTTTTTTCGTATTTATTTGCTCTTTCATATCGATCGGCAAAGAGTTAATAAGGTTTTAATACTTTGAAGATTTGTTTTTTCTCTTGTGTATAAAATGATTTGATGATTCTTAAGCCCATGTCATCGAGACATAATGTTAACTAAATGTTTTATAAAACACACTCTTCAAACTTGTTGATTGCTTAAAACTAGCGAGTACTTACTTAGGCTATTGGCATAGTTTTCGTCCATAGCAATGTAATTATTTATATTCTTATTTTACTATTTTATGTTTGTTGTAAATTAGCTTATTACATAATGTTCTAGTTTAAAGTTTAAATTATAGAATTTAAGAACTGAAACGATTTTGTGTATAAGTCTACAATTTAATATTCTATGTCTTTTGATTATCTGGTATACATTCACAAAGTATTTTACTGTACCGTAGGATTTACTTGATATTGTAAAGTATGTTCAACTGGTCAAGATCCCGATTGTTAGGGTTTCCACCTGGGGTCGTGTTCCGGGTCGGACACGTTATCAGGATGGTCGATTTTTAGGGTTCGTGTGTATTAATCTTAACTTGATTTATTTCCTTTTAATATTTTCAATAAATTCACGGCAACACTGTCTCAACATAGACCAGCGGTCTATGATGAGATGGCGCGAAAATACTGATCGTTGGTTGGTTCACAAAACGCGTGTTAAAATAGCGTGGGAAGACTGGTCGGTGATTGGTGGGATTTTGAATGTTGGAGGGGACCAACGATCAAGTGGCTTTTTCGATCGGACCAGTTGATACATTCTGTTGAGGGCAATTGAGGGAAACGCATATCGTACTTTGTATTACGTGTACAATAAAGTTATTGTTACGAAACAGTGTTTTTAACATTCGTCTTCCAAACTGCTAGGACCCCGAGTGAATTATAGCAAGTATTAAGTGTGTAAGTTTTTATACTGGGTTAACATTTTTGCCGTGTGGTGACAGCGGTAAGAATACATTTGTCTCCACCCCAACTCCTCCTGCGGGAGTAGTAAGAGTCGACTAAGGGATTGAAGTGTCACTGGTCTTTAAAATATGAATGGTCGGGTGAATAATCAAGATCAAGTGCGGGTAGTTCGAAAAACCCACGCAGCTCGAAGGTTTGATACATTCTCTCGCCAGTCTGCCTGCGACCACGGGTGTAACGTCATGCCCGAAACGTCAGGACATAATTAAACGTAAGTTTACGCGATTAAGACCTGTTTGTCTTTAAAATATGAGTGATAATCGTGAAAGTTTAAATCAAAATATCACTGACTATTATTTGATAAAAGATTGATGATGGGCAGCAGCGTCATCATAGTGGACACATTACTGCGATCGCCAATCCGCTTGCCCAGCGTGGCGATTATGGGCATTTACCTCCTAATGCGTTTATACGCATAGTTAATAGGAGAGGCCTACGTCCAGCAGTGAACTATCATAGGCTGATGATGATGATGATGACGATTTATTTATCGTAGATTGATGATGGGCAGCAGCATATAGTGGACGTAATACTGCAATCGCCATCCACGTTCCCAGCTTGGCGATTATAGGTTAACATTTTATTTTGTACATCTGAACATGCACACTAACAACACGACAATAGAGTCTGATCAGATGTTTGTGAGCACCCTGGCCGCTCAGATATATCTGATGGCGAATATACATACTTCAGACTATCTAAAATATAATTTTCTTTTTAACAATAAACTTAAAATGTGGGTTTTTTAGTGTTAGTTTTTAGTAAAACGTCCCACTTTGTCGCTTACCATAAATACGAGATTTCCTTGTTAACTGACAAAGCGGATTTATGGCAAACGACAAAGTGGGACGTTTCGATTATTCGCGGATCGTCTAGAACGCAAAATGACAAGTGTGTTGTTTTGCCTACATTGCAGTTTGACCATCGAGCATTATGCCAAAACCTTTGATTGACTTGAAAGCAAATTACCCAACACGCAGAACGACAAGAACCCATTTTGCCTACTTTTGTCTTTTGTTTTTGCGAGTACAGTCACTAGGTATAGGTAAGTTAGGTATCTGCAAATGGTCGAAGGCCAAACTGCACAGAATAGACAGAATATACTGCACAGAATATATAACTTTAAAGTTATGATAAAACGGAAAAAATACTGTAGACGTTTTGCGTTGTAGACCAGTTGCTACTAACCCTTTGTATGCAAAAAATATATTTTCTACTTATTATCTGAAAAGGAATCATCAATATTGGTGATTAATAACTAATGACCCACACCATCTGGTTCATCTTTTGATTCTGTATCATTAAACTTTGCACTCAACTGTTCAGACATTTTGCGTTTTAGTCATAGTGCTATGAAGGCAGTATACGAAGTAGGCATTTTGCGTTTTAGCTAATTTGAGATTTAGACCGATTGCACGTTGGGTAAACTGCAGTTTAGGCAAAACAACAAACTAGTCATTTTGCGTTCTAGACGATCCGCGACTAACCCGGACGTTTTACTAAACTCACTCACATTAAATTTGTTTGTAGCTATGAATTTCTACACAATTCCTGGAACTGCACAAAATGTAATTACATGAATTTAAGACCATATGGCGTTGTAGGGTAGACTGGGGTCAATACAAATACAAATAATACAAATACAAATCATTTATTCGTGGCAAATATAACAAGCATGACAGGACAAGACAAAACAGACAGATTCAGCACTTAATATTATACCAATCGAACCAATCGACCGTCACCGCTATATTTTTATAAGTAGAAAGATTTACGCTCATAATATTTCAAGGTTAGTTATCTGGTTCCTAAATAAAATGTATTTGGATGGTCTATAACTCATAGTTTTTCGACAATGGTGAAATATAATGGCAGAGACCCCACATGTGTGTCAATTGAAACACTATGTGGGGTCAATTGAAACACTTCAATATCTTCGACACAATGAAAGTATTTATATCTGTTTTAATCTTTTTCATTACTACTTTTGCATAGAATGAGCTCATTAAAAGTTCGCAAGTGTAGCATGAACATATCTCAATTTATGAGCATCTGAAAAAGGCGTTAAAAAAACTTGGAATAAAAAAGGAATATACGACTTTTAGACTTCATTGTCACTGTTACCATTTACATTTACCTTAACCAAGGTAGTTTTAATGCATTTACAAGATATAGCGATGTAGAATCGCAGAAAATAATCAAAACTATGTTTCATATAAAAGTGCCTGTTTCAACTATAACAATGTTTCAATCATAACCATTCCCAAACGCCCAATGACAACGAGTGTTGTAGTCGCGATGTGGAATGAAATAATAGACGAAACAAAATATCAGTTTAAATGGTTTCATTACAGCGGTAAACAAAAACATCGTTAAAACGTGAGGCGATATTAAGCCGAAAACGTTAGCAAAACACCAAATTTTATTTAGTTTACCAAAAAAAAGAGTACTTTTCGAAGTCTCGAATCTCTGACACTATAAGACGTACGGTAATGCATGTTACCTCAACTTGTTGGAAATTTATTATTCTTTAAACGTTTGATAACATATGATATCAAAAACGTAAGGTTTTTTTAATAAAAATCAGAAACTATAATTTATGACCGTAAATTTTGCAGTTTTTACGTACTACAGGTAGCACTTTTTTTTTGCTTGCAAAATGTGGTTTTATATTGCCCTATAGTGTCTAAATAACATAACAAAATTAACAAAAATGCAGCGATACTACTTGATTTGTGAGTTTAAGGTAAAACGATGTACGGTTTGACCGTACTTATTTATGATCTAGATTAAAAACTAGCCAAATAATTGTGAAGCTTAATAAAACAAACGTGCGTCGAATACAAAACTTTATACATATTTCAAAGTTGGTTAATTATGGGGACGATTAAAACATGGGGAAGATTGAAACGTTTCAATTGTCCCCAAGCACGTTGTTTCTATCGTCCCCAAACCACCTTTTTCACTTCAATGTCAATTATTTTATATATAAAAAGACTCTAACACTGATCACCGTCCATAAAAACATTCGTTTATTCCTAACTATAACACTTACATAATTAGATTAGTCAATATACGAGAGTAGACGAAGTTATAAGACAATATACGAGAGCACGAAAACTTACTTTTTACCGCGTGAAACTGGTTTCGCTCGTGGACACTACCGTATCGCACCGGCGCCCGTGCGCTACTGTTAAGGATTGCAATATGGCCTACCGCTTGTTCCGAGTGTTGCATCAGACGCGTAGGTATTATAGTTTCCGAGATATTTGACTTGTTTCAATCTTGACCTGCTATGCTATTCTCTTATTCACACATTCGACGCTGCGTTCGTCAACGAGCTCGACGTCGAGACAGCCTTGTCAAAAATCCTAGCTGTTTTATTTGACATTAGGAATCGAGGCTGTGAGCGAGGTTGTGGGCGAGTTCGTCGCTGTTTTTCGTTAGAGAATACGAAGTTCATACATCAAACGTCAAAATCTCGACGCAGTGTAGTTCCAGCTCACGCCGCATTCGTCGCCGAGCACTAGTGTCGTTTAAAGTACATTAGTGAATACCATTTTTAGGCTCGATGCTGCCGCAGCACTGACACAGCGCTGACAGCAAGGCGGTTTCCTTAGTGAATAACACTGCTGTTTCAATTGTCCCCATTCTACCCTACCATGTGGTGAAGGTAGTAAGAATATATTTGTCACCGCCCCAACTCTTTCCGTCTTTCCGCGGGTGTCGTAAGAGCCGACTAAGGGATTGAAGTGTCACTGACCATTTTGATAGAAGATTGATGATGGGCTGCAGTATCATAGAGGACACATTACTTCGATCGCCAATCCCGCTTGCCCAGTGTGGCGATTATGGGCATTTACCTCCTTAGTAGCATGGGCATTTTCCCTCCACCTTTCTATTGTTACGAACACCATACGAAGACATACACGATCTCCTTATAATTAGGAGGAGATAGCACAGAACCGGGCACATTGGCGCCAACTCGTATCGGAGGCCAAGATCCACTTTGGGTCGCTGAGCCAGCGGAGTAAGTAACTCCTTTGTAGGCAACGTTTGTAGGCACAGCCAATAGGAGATGCCTACGTCTAGCAGTGGACTGAGATAGACTGATGATGTGATGACCATATGAAGTTATTAAAATGTCAAGGTATTGCTTAAAAAGTGTAGTTAATTTCTACCTAGATTGGTTTTCATTTTCGACTGCAAATTTACCATTATTTTGAAACATAATTAAGGTGGCTCCCTGTGTCAGATAGGTCAACTCTCAATATTAAAAAGCATTTGAGATTAAGCTGTATTTACTTTTTTTTTGTTCTATTATCGGGGCATCAGCATCACAGTATTCACAGTAATACAGATTACAGGATTAGGTACAATCACTAAATAGTATAAATTACCTACTTTAGTTATTAAGACCTTACCATGTAAATTTGTTCATGACTATGCAATAAATAAATTGAAATAAAACAAAATTGCTTCCCGCAGTTTGTCCCTATGTATGCTAATAACTTTAAAACTATGCAATGGATTTTGATGAGATTTGATTATGAGTGATTGCAGAAAACATTTAGTATCAGTTTTAAGTCCATGCAAAGCCGGGGTATATTGCTAATACTCAATAAACTAACAACAGTGATACAACCAGTTTTCATTCATTGCAACATGGAGAGACATGACATGACTTTAGTACATTGTGTATTAAGGGTGGTAAATAAGAAATTTACTATAACTTATGTCTTATGTCTATCTTGGAAAACAGGTTTCATTCAATAGTACAAGAGACGACGAAGAAATAGAAAGACGTATAGCTACAACATGGAGAAAGTTCTGGGCACACAAAGAAATCCTTAAAGGAAATTATAGCTTAGACTTAAAGAAAATTGTTATGGATACCTGTCTCCTACCTTGTCTGACCTATGGATGTCAGACATGGGTGTATACAAATAAAATCAAATCTAGAATAACTTCCTGTCAAAGAGGTATGGAAAGAAGCATTCTAAAACTAAGAAAAATTCAAAAAATTAACAGTGAAAAAATAAGAAAAAAGACAAAAGTAAGAGATGCACTAACCCATGCACTGAAAATGAAATGGCAATGGGCGGGTCACGTAGCACGCCTCACAGACAACAGGTGGACATTAAAAACAACTCAATGGGAAGGCCCATTGCACAAAAGGAAATTAGGAAGACCAAGGAAACGTTGGGCAGACGATATACGCAGAATAGCAGGGAAAGATTGGATGTTGCTAGGGATGGATAGGAAGAACTGGAAGGAGATGGAGGAGGCCTTTACCCAGCAAGGGGTCCATATGTTAAATAATATTTAAGACAAAAATGTTAGTAATGCAAACGTTTTGGTATATGGAATAAATGGCTTATTATTTATTTATTATTTAAATAAGAAATTGTGAACGAGTGAAAGTAAAGTCCAAGCAGAGCAGGTGCAGGCTTTACTTCACACGAGTTCATAATTCTTGTACCGCCCTTGGCACACACAATGTTTTTCATCACACCTGTGAGGCAAAAAAGTAAATAAAATAATATATTTTCACAAAACTACTCTAAAATGGTCTAAATCATTTCTGAAAATCAGGGATGACTTTTTATCATTTTTGTGACAGAAATCCCGGCGCGGCGCGCGCCGTTGCCTGCCTGCGCTGGGCGCCGCGCTAGTGCGACGTAATGTTGTATGAAACTCCTTGATTGCCCTAGGACGTAACGACGCATCTACAGCGCGCATCGCCGCACCACATTGGCGCACTTACCGAACAGGTGTGATGAAAAAGTTATTTACTTACCAAAGTGACAGAAATCCATATTGGTCCATATAAATCAGGTTTCCCTTTTATCCTCTCATCAAAATAGTTCCGGGAAACCTTCTGTGGTACCACTGATGATATGATCCGCTCCACCACCTCATGAGTATGGACATCAAAGTATTTCTGGTAATACTCAATAGTCCAGAAGTTATGATTTGCTGTGGAAAGTAAAAAGTAACTTAATATTTAGGATATTTAACTACTTAGATTGAATACTCAGTTCTGCTTTCTATTATGATTTATTGCTACCTTAGTAAAAGGACAATATGAAAAGTCTTATACATAGTATGAACTATGAATAATTCTATAGTATAGACCAGTATTCATAGTACCCCTTTTTTCTCTCAATACCTAATAAACCTAATAAATCCTTATTTCTAGTCTTATACTTTAGTGGAAAGAACTGTTGAACAGTATTAACCTTCGATATATGAGGTGGGGTATACCAGACCCATTTTATGGGCGGATTTTTATTTTGTTGTACTTTTTTCAAATTTCCAAATTTGGAGTTTTTTATATTTTTTCTACTCAGAATCGTGAGCTCTTTTGATCCTCATTAGCAGTAAAAAGTGTCCTGTAAATTCCATACATTTTTTTGTCTTCCACTGAGTTATGGTTGAAGAAAGTGTATAAAAAATAGTAACTCAATGGAATTTTTGTTCTGGGACACTTTTTTATTTCTATCAGGATCGAAAAAGCTCCAGATTCTGAGTAGAAAAAATGTAAAAACGTCCAAATTTGGAAAATTAAAAAAAACGACAACAAAATCAAAATCCGCCCTTATAATCATTTTTAACTCTCTGTATCACGGAAACTTAGAAAGCCAATAAACTCAACAGTCATTATTATAATATCCATGTTGACCATGTTCAAGCAAACTAATTAGTCTGTCATTAAGAAATATCTTATTCATTTACTAATGAATATTATGTAAATAATTGAATGGTAGGGCTTATCGCTTTTAATCTACATTATTAGCGCTGTAACTAAATAGGAATGAGTATGAAATCATGAAAATGTATAATGAGTAATGACTTTCATACTACTAAGTAATTACAAATTTCAGATATAGGCTAAACGTAGTTCATTAATACTTAAGACGTAAAAAATGCTCACTTTGTGGTGGTGTTTCTGGTTCTTCATTGCTTAGTTTTGGTTCATCATACGTGTAATTTGGGTTCGACATCGAGTTAGTATATTGATGTGATTGCACTGCCTCCACTTCTAACCGTGCACTCCTATCATTGTGCTCTGGTGAGTAATCTTGAAAATTTAGTAATTCGCCAGTCTTTATCGAAGACATTCTTAAAAATATTAGTCACAGTTTTTATAATAAATAATATACAAACGTATGTTGCGAGGAGAAAACGTCATAACGCGCATGTCATTACTTTTGCTTGTGACTGTTTCAGTCACAGTGAAAAACGCAACATTGTTTTGTCGCGTGTAAAACCACCTTATTCAAGAGGTACAGAGCGGCCCTACCGCGAAAAACGATGTTCGTAATGTTTCGTTTGAGTGACAGAGAAAAATCCTCGAATTCGATTTTCGCGGTAGTAGGCCAGTACACCCAATTGTTTTTAGGCTTATCGATATCGATAGTTCTCATCTCATTGTAAAATTATGCGAAACATTGCCTAATGATTCCGAATGAGGGTGTTCGATAATTTTTCTGCCACCAGGCGGCGCTTCGTACGCACCTGGTCTCGACAACTGTCAGATTCATACTATTCATAGGCACCTGGGCCTAAAATATTGAAATTCTATTTTATTTGGAAGAGAATTGATTTTGTAATGGATTACGACTATTACACGGTCATCGAACTGAAGACGGAGCTATAAAACAGGCGCGCAAAGTCACTGGTATTAAAAATAATTACTTTAACTTTGTTAATTTCATGAGAATTGACTTGGAACTATTTTATTTATTTATTTTAGGTAACAATATGCCTAAAGTAATGGTTTTCAGAATAAATAAACCTATAAATATGTTGAAAATTAAATGCGCGTATTTATTTTGACAATTCGTTAAACGGTCGGCTCAGTGCTGCCATCTCACCTCCCCATAGCGGCAGAAAAAGTATCAAAAACCCTCATTCCGAGGCTCTCCTTGCTGGAGGAATCTCCTAATATATAAAAAATCGAATAAAATATTATCAAAGTTGAATTAATTTAATCAAAGATGAATCTGCATGCGGTATATAACGTTCACGATAAAACAAAACTTATCAAAAGTTTATTAATTATTTTTACACATTTAACTTGCATTTAAATTGTAATATGTTGGTATTATATATTGAAAATAGGGAAATTAAACCAAATTTACTGGATAAAAAGAAATACATATTTATATTTACTTATTTAAAAATATATCGATTGTTTTTTTTAAGTTTACATAAAACACCAATTACTATAAATTATATCGTATTTTGTTAAAAAATAAAAACATAATGATAGTCAATAATAAGACGAGGTAGATGGTAGATATCGGAATTATAGAAAATAAATTACGAGGCTCTGTTAATTTTTGATAAACTTCATGTGTTTTCTTCACAAAATGTAAATTTCCTGCATAAAGTCCCAACTTTTGCAATATACTTTTCATCACACTTGCTGTCTAAGCGTGCCATTGCTTGCGTTTGTAGCGGGAGTAATAGAAAAGTGACATTCCCTAGGGAGTAATAGAAATGTCAGTACGTCATTTAATAATGTTATTTCTTAAAACTTATTTTTTTGTCGGCAAGTGTGATGAAAAACATTGTATGCATCACGGTCGGTAAGCGGAATACTAACTCGAGTCATAAAAGCCCTCCGCCTGACGGCGTCGGGCTTCTAACACTCTCGGTAGTATTTCCGTACTTACCTCCCTTGATGCACAATGTACTATTATAATATTTCTAGTTAATCTACAGTCTATTAGCTTTCGAAGAATAAAATTAATGGCTGTCAAACAATAACCTTTTCCCCTCACTAGCTCGTAAAGCGCTCGTTTATCCTTAAATACGAGCAGGTAAAAACGCTTTTTACCAACTTGTGGATAAAGTAATTTGACCATGCTCTAATTCCTATGGCCCACTACTGCCTAGTATGAGTGGATCTGTATCTGTACGACTGTAGTAAACATGCGCAATCGGAGCTCACATGTTAAATTGGTAAATTCTCATTGGTGACTTTGTAAGCCATTGGTTACATTTAAGTAGGTACCAGGAGTAACTCTACGATACGTTTCGACATTGAGTTTTAAATGGTTTCTTTAAGTTAGTTTACATTTGGATGAGATTCGCAATCATATTTCCTCGCGATAGTGAGGGGAAAAAAGTTTTATTACACTTGGCGGCAAAGTTTGTTCAACTCTCGTGCCTGGAGACCTTCGCAATACTCAAGATTCTAGTTTTTGAATTTTTGGAATCTTTCGCTACCTCAGGTCTCAATATTGGCACGACAGTTAAACAACAACTTCGCCCCCTTGTTTAATAAATGACTATTTCCACTGCGGCTGCCGTAAATTCGCTGGTAGGGACCTTTTTACTACTGTACTTTGAGCGTTGGGAAAAACGGAATGACTACTCGTTATTCGTACAAATTATACAGACGTCGATTTGGATGTCAAATGTAATAAAAATTGCAAATCCCGTATTAAATATGGGTACTGGGACAATCTTATAAAAATTGAACCACTTCTTACGGCATTCGCGGCAAGCTCATTGAATAATGATTTGTGTTACGGGTTCTTGCGTGACGACATATGTAATGAATAGATAAATATTGATGTTTAAATGCATAGAAACAAACTGTGGTTGCATAAGAAAAATAAATCTATAATCGTTATGCTACACGAAACATGGCCTATGAAAGGCCATTCTTACACAAATCGACCTATGTACAGCGAGGATTGGTGGTGTTTTGGGTAAAGGTGCATTCAGACCAAACGAGCATTCGCTATTCTATTCCCCACTCTACGAAAGTCGTTCGTTGACGAACGCGAATCACAAAACGTGATTCGTTGAATTCGTAGAGTGTATGTAGTATGTGCTACTTATAACATGAAAACGTTGCTTACAAATAAATCAATATTTACTTATAATTTTAATTGATAACTGTAACTAACCTATCACCTGCTGGACATAAGCCTTTGCAAATATGTGTAGGTATTTTTATAAAGTACTACACGTCTTTCCCTTGAGCATACGATATTTCCTATTGCAACTCCGATTTTCTTTTTGCCAGTCTGTATTGGTCTCGTATTAGGATAACCTTTGTTAAAAAAGTGTTTCATTTATTTGAATTATTTTAGGTTTGAAATAGTTTGCATGGTTCGCGCAAGACATGGATATGCGCAACATTATCGATAGCGATTATGGCAGCACTAAAAGTGACGCATGGGTGGAGGGGGACCATGATTCGTGGAGAGGTGAGGGGAGGGGACGGGCCGTCTCGTCTCGTCGCCATTTTGTTTTTGTACAACGAGCTAGTTTGTTAAGCGCACGTCTCGTTTGCAGCTATTTTTACTAAGCACTGCTAGTGCTACGTGACCAGTTTTTCGTAAATATGTGCTCGGATTCGTACGTGAGGTGATTGCCTTCAAACTTCAGATTATCATCAACAGTTGCGTGTTATCGGTGTTAATGTAAGTTTACTACGTGTTGCCTTTGCCTTGTACTATCTCGCCATATTGAAATCTCGCGACACACTAGCGTGCTAAGCTTCAGTATTCTGTGCTTTGCAGTGATGTGCGGTTGAAGATTGTGTTATGCTGAGGGAAGCGACAAGTGTCGTGCAGCAAGATGTCGAAGGAAATCGCAGAAGAGTACGCGTCGAGTCTCTCGGACTTAACGGTGAACAGCAAACCTCTAATCAACATGCTGACTATCCTGGCCGAGGAGAACATCGACCATGCGGGGGTTATCGTTGAAACGGTCGAGAAACACTTGGAGAAGGTGAATTTGCATTTTTAAGCTAGGCGATGGGCATTCGCGGAAATGTCACGTGACGGGGAAAGTGTCTTGCGTTGACGTACGCCTCTGTGGCGTGCTTTACGTGTTGATGTGACAGCCGACCTCGTTTGTGCTGGTTCGGTTCGAAAACAGGTATCTCCAATTGCAATTATTAGTATCGGAACTAACTATCGTAAAGATATCGTTTTAACATTTGCTGTTAGAGCCTCGCGTTCAATTGCCGCTTATCGTGATAACACCCGTATAGTACCTGAATAGTTGCTTTTAACTAGATAACATCATTACCTATAGTCAGTTTGTTTAAATTGAGATAAGACTACTTAAAAGTCAGAAAAATACATTGCAATGGTTGTAAAATGAGAATGATCGAATTTAAATTATTATTTCGTAATGTTTTGTAAGTTATAAACGAACCTGTTTTGATTAATTTTGAAAGCTGATTGCCTAACATTACAACGGAGATACCTGTTACTGTATCCTAATATTACCATCTGATTTCTGTGCCACTTAGCTTGGCAATTTCATAAACTGATTTCATTTCAGTTGTGTAAGAAAAGATGTTGAAATAAAGTTTATTATGAAACTGAGTTCGTCCTTATTTATTTTACTATGCGACGGATATTAAAAGGGTTTTAAATAAATGTTTGTATTATTCCTACCCATATTGTTAACTAATATAGTAAAATTGAGTGAAAACAATTGGAGGAAGCCTCGGACGAACCACGGGTGGTTTGTGAGGTGGGGCTGGGACTAGAAGTTTTGTTTCCTCCGTACAGGTCCAAGCAGACATCAAGCTGCCAGTGCTCTATTTAGTAGATTCCATCATCAAGAACGTTGGAGGAGCCTACGTGCAGAAGTTCTCGCAAATCATTGTTAACATGTTCACTAGGACTTTCAAACAGGTAAATATACTGTTCCTTTATTTTGAAACCCTGTTTTCAATGTCAACTCATAACTACAGAACACTAGTATGTAATTAGGAGTATGTATTGTGTTAAGTATCTTTAACCCTTTTCTAGACATGATTTCTATTAAGAATTCTAACTTTATATCTTGTGAACATATTGTGAAAACACAAATCAATTAATTTATATCTTGTTTTAAATTAAATTGTACTTTAGGAAATATGTGATTTTGTCCTGAAATGAATCAATAATTTGCAGTATTATTAGTTCCTTGGGGCCTTGTAGAAGGTTATAAAACACATTTCAAAAATACAATTTCCTAAAAGTACCACATGTCCAAATTACATTTAAATTTGTCAGAAGCGGATTGGCAAATTGTAAATTTTATTTCTAATAGAAATATAAATTTGTTACACATTCAAATGACATTGAAAGCTGGGTTGTCATTATTTGTTTTATCAGTTAATTACATTCAATTCGGATTCTAAACATGTTCAATTCCGCCAGGTGGATGAAAAAGTGAGGTCTCAAATGTTCAAGCTGCGGGAGACATGGCATGATGTGTTCCCGGCCACCAAGCTCTATCAGCTGGATGTGAAAGTGAACTTGATTGACCCCGCGTGGCCGATACAAGCCCAGCCGCTGCAGTCTACCATCCATGTAAATCCCAATTTTCTGAAAAAGGTGTTTTTTAGTTGTTTCTGTTTTGATTTAGATATAGTACTAACATTAAGCTTTAAGTATGTATGTATTTGAGTTTGGAATACTTAACATTTGGTTATTTTGTTAAAAAGAAAATGCTATTTTATGAGGTGAAGAATTGAGTAGCATCTACCTCTATGCATTCATTTTACACCATATAGTGTAAAAAACAATCTCCTACAATCTTTACTAACAAATACAACATTACATAATATGTTCTACTCTCTATATCCTCGTCCTGCCCGTATACTAAATTAGAGCTTTTGAAATTGAAACCTAATGAGTTCGAAAATATAATCGCTTTTCTTTTGTTCTAAACAATCGAATGTGTCCTTTATAAATCACATTGGGCAGGACGAGGATATATAATAAATATAGACATAATCTCTAAATAAATTCAATCACTATGATTACTGAACTTCATATTTTTGGGTGGATCAACTATTTGCATAGTTTGCTAGAACAAATAATCCAGCACACTAATAATATGATCACCTATCACTGAGAGGCCATGTAACTTTCAGAAAAATCTAGATTTTTTTAGTTTTGAATCATTAAACCATGATTTTAAGACCCATGTGAATGTGAACTATGCCAATAAGTGAGAAGAAAAAAGTGAATAGTCTTTTACAAAAATAATTTACTTATTTCTGCTTAAATGACCATGATTCTAAACTCCATATTTCTCCCCAGCCTGCTGCTTCCGCCACAACCACCACCACTGCCCCGGCAGCCGAAGACGAGGAAAAGATGAAAAAAATCTTGGCAAAGAAGGAGCAAGAACTCCTCATGCTGCAGAGGAAGAAGGTTGAGATAGAGCTCGAGAAGACGCGGAGGGCGTTGGAGATCGCCGCGGCTACTAACACTAAGGTATGTCTTTACTTATTTATATCTTTGACACTGTATTTTTACTATTTTTAACCCAGATAAATTTAAATGCAAAAAATGATACCCTGGGGTATTTTTGGTTAGCTACAAAATACTTTTTTTCACACGTTATCCTAGTGATTAAGCTCATGTGCAGGGTCCGTAATTTTCATGCCGATGACATCAATTTGACGTCACGCTCCATTTAGGGTGATCCCAAATAGTTTTATTGTTAATTATTAATCATTAGTCGTCAATCATTTTAATCATATACAATTAACTTCAAAAGTAGTTTATTTACACGTGAAATAAATAACACCTACTTGATACGTGAAACATAAATAAAACTATTTGATTTGTTTTTAGGGTTCCGTAGCCATAATGGCAAAAACGGAACCCTTATAGATTCGTCATGTCCGTCTGTCCGTCTGTCACAGCCGATTTACTCGGAAACTATAAATGCTACAGTAACGAAATTTGGTAAGGATATGTGTTGTATGAACCGCTACAGGATTATGATACTAAATTGTAAAAAAAAAACATTGGGGTGGAGGCCCTCCATACATGTAACTGAGGGATAGAAATTTTTTTTTAGTTGTATATAAGCGTGTGGGATATTAATAGAAAGGTCTTTGAAAATGATATCAAGGTTTATAAATCTCATTTTTATTTAAGCAAATAGTTTTCGAGATATCAGCTCTCAAAGTCTGAAAAATTTGTCCTCCCCTCTGTTTTTTAAACTACGCGATATAAAATTCTAAAAAAAATATATGTTATGCACATTAATAAACTCTATCAACGATTTTTGGTTTGATTAAATTATCTCCTATAGTTTTTGAGGTAGGTTGATTTAACTGTATTTTTTTTTATTAAAAATTGATTATGGAACGGAACCCTTCGCGCGCGAGTCCGACTCGCACTTAGCCGGTTTTTATACATTCATTTTATTAAATGATATTGTTAACACATTTCAATAATTACGTAGAAAACAGAATTGCTCTTTAACGTAAAGCACGTATCAAGTAGGTATTATTTATTTCAAGAGTAAATATACTACTTTTGAAGTCACTTGTACATGATTAAAATTATTGATGACTAATGATTAATAATTCACAATAAAACTATTTGGGATCAGGATCACCCTAAATGGAGCGTGACGTCAAATTGATGTCATAGGCATGAAAATTACGGGCCCTGCTCATGTGTTATCTAAATAACACATTTTCTGATAGATTATATTTACGCTAACATATGAATTAAGTATCTCAGTTCTGCAATTGAATTCATCTTGGTGCCCATAGAATGAAATGAAAATGAAGTAGGTTTAAAGACCTATTACCTAACCTAAGTAGGTTTTAAGTCCTATTCAACGACGTAACTCTTAGCTGTGTTGACTTGGCAAAGTTCCATACAAAGTCGAGCATGGTCCTTTGAACATTGTCACACTTAGTCAGATGTAACTAAGCTACCTAACCCGAGTAACCCGAAATGTAACATAGACCCTTGTAATATTGAGGCAGCGATATCATATGACGCATATAATATGAGTCATGTGCCTGGCAAAGTTGTTTATTTACCTTTCAAAAGCATCATAGTTGCGTGACAAATGTGACAACTTCTTTAGTCCAATTTAATTTAATTTAATACAAACATACACGTATTTACGTTTCATGGGTTGCGTAAAAGTAGATTGATTCCAATTTCAAACTGAATGGAACATTTTTGTTTTATTTGAAGCTATAGTCCTTATTATTATGGGGGTAAGACTCGTCATGTTTCCGATAGTCATAACGTCATTGAAATAAGGCTCATATCTAAACTGTCTAAATGTTAATTCTTAAAACTCGGCAGCTATGCCTCTCAAGGTATAAATAAAGTAAAGATACCAACGCTCGACATGGGCACTTTATAGGTTTAGATTCCAATATAAAAAAATCTTAATTCGAATTAAATCTTATAACTTTGATATAAAGTGCCTATGTTGAATACTAGTGCAACGGCGGGCACTGGTGCTTTTACCATACTTGAACATTGAAACTTCTTAATATAAATTCTAAAAATATGGTAACGATTTTGATCCTTGTGTCTCGCGATATGAAGTATATAAATAAAATTAGATTACCATTACGTGAATGTTACTCTTACAATACATAATTAAATTACATTGTACATTAGTAAAAGACTAAAGATGACCAAATTAGCATACTGATAATTAAATAAACTTATAAAACAATTAGCAACAACTAGGTGTGACTCATTAGGAGTTGTTTGTAAATAAAATACCTTTTAATTTCTAGTACCATCCACACTTAACTAATAACTTAAAATACACCTTAATGCAAAGCCATAACTTCTATTGCCAGTCAACTAGTCGTATTTTTGTGATTTTGATATCAAAATAGGTAGTATGTTTGTTTATATTTTCAGAATATTATTATATGAAACTACTTTCAAAAAGACATATTCTATGTTATGGATGCTTTTTTTTTCACTTTGTGAATGTGGTTTAAAAGAACAAGTTTTTCAACTTAATAGCAAATACCTAAAACCTAATCATTGCCATGTTACTATCGAAATCTCTGTGTAAAGTACCGATTTTGATATCGATTCTCTGGTTTCCTAGTAAATGTTCGTAGTAATTACCTGGAAAAAAAAAAGTGGTACCTAATAAATGCCCAAAGCATATTGTAAGGTAACAAATGTTCTAATTTTGGCGTAAATACCACGTGTAGTATTCTAGGAATTCACAATCGTTATCTCTATCTAATATACTTTACAAATGAGGCTTAAAATCCTTTCTTTAAAACTTCTTTGTTATAAATGAGGCTAAAATTCCTTTGTCTTACAAATTTCACTTAAACCATTTATCGATCTTTTGTGTTAGAGATAACGTCGATTCATAGGATATTTATCCCTCGTTTCGACGTTATTTTCTGCAAATTAAATAAAACCGGTAATTGCCCTGTTTTATCAAAGAACGGGTTATTACCCGGTATTTAAACAGTGCACAGTTGTTGTTTTCCTGTTATCAACTGGGTTTTTACCTACAGCTTGGGTTGCTTTTGTCGGTATAAAACTTCAATATTATAACATTTATAACATGTTGTTTATCCATATATATAGTCATTATACAGTTCGTTTGAACTCGTGGTATTATTCAAAACAAAATAGGACCTTATTATAGTTGAATAAGGTGTTTCCAATTTAGTCGCCCATGCCTTAGGGCATGCATTTGCTCTTCATAACAAACAACTTTCTCTATGGGACTCGTAGCGAAATTAAAAAAGGCATTCCGTACAAAGCAGTCCAATCAGCAGATCAATTTTGAAGGAAATCGTTTTAAGAGTGCGAAAAAAAATCGTGGTTGAATTGATCGAACCTGCCGATACAAAGGCAAAATAATTGTGTAAAAATGTCCCAGTGAACTAATTCTGTGTACCTAATTAGAACGTCGTAACATATTTAGAAGAGGATTCTTTCGATACATATTTTTGCACTTGACTGTACCACACGGCTTTAGAGGTGAATTTCAATCAAAATTTTGTCGTAGCGATAGCGTCTAGAAATATGATATTAGTCTATATGTTTATGTATTACCGTTCGCCAGTGGAAAAGAAAAAAATGTTAACAAACCTAAAATCATGCATGCATTTCATAATCAAGCACTTTTAGAACACAATCTCAAATCTTAAACCTTGAGTTCACATACATGTTTAGTTAAAATTATCAAATGCTATTGAAAGTTAGCCATATTTGTTTATTGGTATACCTATTAACTTTAAAATCAATAGGATGTAAGTAAAATAATGTTAGTTAGCAATGAATCAACTTAAAAAAAACTAATACTAATTCCTATTGTGTTGCCTACCAGTCAAGCTCAACTTCATACGCTTAATGTATGCATGAGAAGAAGTTCAAAATTAACCACCTTTATACAACCTTCGAAAATGAGTATACTGCTATAATTTCCTTCTTAATTCTGTTGATCGAGAGACAATTTTTCCTTGGTGGCATAAATAAAAAATATTGACGTTATTGCTGTATTCGTGTTTGGTAAATAAACGCGTCACCTTGGCGGCTAATAACAGTTACCGCCGACTGTCACTGTTCAAGGCCTTCATTATTTCTACGTTATCATTATTCATTAAGTACCACTTTTTACGATTACATTAATTTTATGTTTTGTTTGTCCTTTTGACATTGTTATCAAATTAATGATTAAACATGACTTTTGGCATAAAATGTTACCTTCTAGGAGAATCCATTGCAATATTTTGAAATAGCTTTCATCAATTTCATATACAGGTTTTCGTAAAAAAAATAGATTTGGTAGGACTGAAACCATGCTAGCTATCAGAGTTGGACAAAAAATAATCCGATTACTTTTTGTCCAACTCTGCTAGTTATATAATATAGCGAAAAAGCCCTAAAACGCATGCTAAAGCAGGGAAATATCCGATAAACGATCATTTGATTCGTTCCACAAAATTTGATTTGTTACTATTAAGCAATGACATTAAATAATAAATGGACGCACAGAGCCAAACAAAAAAACCAAGAAAAGTGGCACTAAAAGTCATTTCTATCATGTTTCAGTTGAAGCTAATAACGCTCACTTACAATAAACTACAGCGTGGGTATTTGATACGGGCGAATAATTAATCCAGCTATAATATCTGATCCTACGAGTCGTATAAGATAACCATTTCGTTAAATTTTGTTGTTGATTAGGTGTAATGATTTTTCTAAAGTGCAACCCAGCAGCAATGTATGCCGGCCAACTGACATGAGACTCGTATGACGTTTAGATACTTATGTCTACTTTAAGTAATGTGGCTACCAGTGGATGCAATACATTGCGGGCTCAATTATTTTGTATGAAAAAAAAAAACCTTAATTTCTAAAAAAAAAAAAAAAGTAAATAGGTTCCCTAGGTCCGATAGTAATCGCCACTAAAATATTCGCCCGTATCAAATACACACGCTGTATAATAAAAAAAACTCAAAGAATAAAAAACTTTGTGAAGTGAGCAATAAGTGTCAAATTTGCGAACAACACCGCAAAATAGTAGAAACTTTTTATGTTTAAGGAATAATGATGCTATACCGTAAGGTGACCAAATGTCAACTGTCAGAACTGAATAGCGGAACAAAAGGACCGCAATATTTACTTCTGCAGCCCATTTTTTGGGGCCATTTTTTTGAGCTGTTTGGGGATCCACTTATATATTCTAAATCAATGCTATTAAGTATACCAATGTATCGGTATGGTTAAATCATCGTAGCTTTATATTCTGTGTATGGCATACGCTCCGTGCAATTTAGGTATTTTATGAAGTATTCAATCTTAATGCGTTTCTAAAATTAGATGCGATATAACGGACACGGCCGTATTTTATAGCTCTGATAAAATGTAGGCCATTATTATAGCAACGCGTTGTTACTGCTCATTAAGCTCATTAATCTCATTATTTAGTAACGTCATCAACACGATTAAACACGTGCTTTATACTGAAAAATCTCGATAGACAAAATTTCTCACGGATTTACATTTCTGCCTAAAAAACTTTACGTTAGGTCTTTACTTAATAAATAAATAAATATCTTGGGACATCTTGCACAAATCGACTTAACAGTAGAGTTTTCTGCCCTCCGGCCGGCAAACAGCACATTGCCGGCCGCTACGCTAAACTAAGTTGCGGTTAAACTAAAAGAGCATTGGCTGTTCTAACCTCCCACTCTACGAAATTCGATCGGTACACAAAACGTGATTGGTTGATTTCTTAGAACGGGCGCTAGAACAGCGAATGCTCTTTTGGTTTAAACGCACCTTAAGTTGCCGCCTGCCGGCTCCGTTGAGCAGAAAAATAGTATACACATCTCGGCTGTTAAATGGGAAAGCCTCGGATCACATGTTTTAATTTTTTTTTTAGTAAAACCATTGAGAAACACTGTTTTATCAATATATTTTTGGTGTGGTAGTGTGTGTGTTTTGGCCGGCGATTACGAATATTTATTAACAAACGGATGTGAAGTACTTCTACATATATGATATGGATATGACTTAAATATTTGGAATTTAGTGGTTGTCATGGAATAAAGGGATAGGCCTGTTGCATGCTGGTATTTATTTGAATATATTGAATTGATCTCTACGCGACTATTATACGCCTATAAACCGTTGTTATTGTTGTATTATACAACTTTTTTATACTTACAACTTGTATGTATTCTCTAGTGCACATAAACTCCTACGTGCATTCCTTACTCAATGAGGATTGTTACTGCCAAGATGTGCTACATTATATCGGAGGATTTCGCTAACACTTACCTTTCAATAGGTCAGAGTTTGATAGTAGCCCTCCGGACATTTCAAAAAAGCAAAATATTATACAAGGTGCCCACGAGGAAAGGGAAAAATTCTAACAGCATATTCCTGAGACTAAAAGAAGCAAAAAATGCTAAATAAGTTTTGGTGAATTCTGCATAAAAACGTTTTTTTTTTAGTTTTTTTTTGATGTTTTGAATGCCTTAATACACAAAAAAAGGATTTTATTAATCAAACTTTAGCAAATAATGCACTTTAAAGTTTTTTTTTACATTTGCTAGGTAATTAAAGATATTTTTGTTCATTTGATGTCTGCCAATTAAGTGTGACAAGACTAAGACAACATGGTGACAAAATCGTTTCCTAAAATGCGTTTATCATAGCGTAACGGTCTAAAACGGTTTTAAGAAAAAATCCAGTTTTCTCTTAAAATAGACTGAATCCAGAAAACTTCATATGACATTTTTAACTTCAAATTTGATCAGAAATCCGCTGTTGAATTTCTTCCCTTTCCTCATGAGCACATTGTATAGGTATTGTGATTCAAAAGAGCAGTGTCGCGACCGCGAACAAGGATCGACACTTACTTTCTTGCACTTGTAAATTCGTGAATAAGTGACAGAGAGGTAACACGTAGACGAGGATTATTCGTGGTTCGTTTCGTGGTAGGTCTTCTGGCACAATTGGAAGTAATTAAATTAATGACGTTACAATTGTTCGTTACGGCCCTGTAATATGATTAATATGAACCTGCACCTAGACCCGTTTTTATTCACACCTGGATATTTTCTTTGAATTATGCGTACTTAATTACCTTTTCTGAACTTTAGTTCGGTACTAGTAGTAAAGTACGTATCACATAATATTATTATAAAGTTACAGTTTAAATCAACGAAAGTGCGATACGCTAAATTTCCTACTCTCTCAAAACGCGGCATCTATCTATTGATAGTTTTATGAATACGTAATTCGACAACAACCAGTTTGACATCTTGAACGCGATAATTAATATAATTATGAAGAAAATACATAATTAACCAATTTCTTTCCCTTCTGTCGTACTGCCTTTAATTAGCGAGTAGTTAAAGGACAAGGTTCTATAGTGGCCATGGTACTGTTTGACACGTAGGTTTATCTTCCGCTGAATGTCATAAATAAAATGGAAGTGAAATTAGCTCCGGGTTTAGAACGTAATAAACATTCCCTTTATGTTGCCTTTGCATACATTAAGTACTATTTTCTACCATTTGGCGTCGAAACTTTCGTGTTACGCCAGCGCATGCAAATTTCCGAAATCACGAAACGTGTTGACAATGTTTACATAACTGGCGACTTCCTCACACAACGTATCAACACCGCGATACAGCGAAGAAATACCGCTATTGTTCTCAGTACAATGTAAGGGCCTATTTTGGATATACAGGGCGTCATAAAACAAATGAACATGAAGGGAAAGTACCTCAAATATCGTAGATATGGAATTTTGCTAAATTAAGATTTTTTGTTATTTTTAAAAGTTAGTAAATTTGCATTCACAGATTTTCTAAAAATTCTAGTAATCGAAAGGACTCAAATGTGAAAAAAAGTCGCTTGTTTTTATGTTGCTAATGCACCATACACCTACAGTCACCAAAATGTCAAAACTGAATTTGAACTTGACGCATGTGTATATCGCGGTCTTTCAAAGCATTCTGTAGACACATTAATTTTATATTCGTTATTCATTCGAGACTGCCAATGCCATTATGTGCACAATTTCAGGAACTGAAAAATCAATTCAAATGACATATGTTTACCAGTGGCGGCGCGTCAAAATTTTCGTAGGGCAACTCGGAGCAAATAACCTTGTCTTTCTATTTCGCTCTACTTTGCGGTGGTGGGCATCATAATGGTTGCCAAGGGAAGTTTCGATCCTATTATTCCCAAAATTGTGTAATATCAAACAACTCCTTAGTCGCTTTGCCCGTGATTTTGGGCCGAATTAGTCATACTTCATTTCGCCAAACCCCCTTGTATCCACACACTTATGGAAAAATATAACATTTTGTTCAGATTGTAGATGTCGGTCAGCCAAGCATATTTATTATATACATATATGTATAGCCCACTGTGAAGGTGCTGAAAAACCATCCGTTCACTTAACAATCTATTTTTTAATTTAATTCTGGTCAGAGATGGGCAAAATGTAATCGACTAACAATTAACAATTAAAATTAACAGAATTAATTGCAACTAACGATTGAAAACCACGATTGATCAATTTTAGTTGTATAGAGTTCGACTAAATTAGTTGCAACTAAATGTAATTGCAACTAAATTAGTTGCCGATTGATTTCGAACAACTAAATTTTGTAATCGACTAATTAGTTAGACTGAATTCTCGCGACTAATGTAAGATGAATGTAGGATATAAATTGAACAGAAAACCTATGACTATGTTGACATTAGGTTAGGATTAACGGAAGGGCACTTTTTGAAATGTCGTATCTCACAGTCTGCATAACTTACGGTGATGCAAATCCTTTCAAATTTAATAGTCGTTCAGTGTTTTATAGCAATTAGTATTAAAAAGATATAGTTTTTTTAGTTAAACGCAAAAACTAAAAAAAGTACTATTTTTTAAAAGTTTTTACGCCTAATGCTTCACATTCTTTTTTTTTCTTGTAATATCAGGCCTGTCCAACTCGCACGTTCGGTTCGAACTGTCGGTGCCATCCCGAGGAGAGGAGTACATCAGTAGGGCCTCACGGCAAGCGGTGTCGCACGTCGCGCACTCGTGAATGTTGTTTGTCGAATATCTACGTACTAATTCGACCGCTGTCAGAGAATTGACTAATTGTTAAATGAACAATAAAAAAAAAAACAATATAAAAAAGGTTGTAATTAAATATTAAGACTATATATTTTTTTAAAAGGAAGCATCCTTAGCACCTTATTTTTCAGAAAAAGTAAGAGTTACGCGATAGAAAGAGAACGCACTTCTTCGTGACATTTACCGTTGCGCGGTGGGAATTTGAACTTAATAGTATCGTAGCAAGAGTCATTTTTTCTTTAATAGAGTATTTTTTGTTTGTTTGAGTTTACAAAATAGAGTATTTTTTGAAGTCTTGAATCTCTAAAACTATAAGTCCTACGGTAATGCATGTTAGCTCAACTTGTTGGAAATTTATTAATCTTTAAACGCTTTTTAACATATAATGTCAAAAAAGTAAATTTATTTTTTAAACTGACCAGCACAACACAAGAAACACAGCCAGCACAACTTTTTTTTACTTGCAAAATGTGGTTTTATACTGTCCTATGGTGTCTAAACAACATATACCAAAAATACTACTTTTTGCGAGTTTAGGGTAAAATTTCATTTCATTTCATTTCATTTTATTAATTGCTTGTGTGTACATCAGGTCTTATTACTAAATAATGTTTCAACACAACCCTGTAAAGGGCACTGCAATTCACTTACAAATTATAATAGGAACCATGCATTTACAAAATATATAACATAATAACATTTTTTAACCACTTAATTACATTGCAATATTATAATTATTATATGTCCAATTTTCGTCTATTAAATATAAAATAAATAAAAGGAAATTTACACATTACATTTACAGGCCAGAAAGGAAAGATAGAGAGATGTATTTTTTATAATATAATTTGTGTAATTTTAGTTCTTATTCTTTAGGTATTCGTCAACTGTGTAGTAGGCTTTTTCTGCGAGATACTGTTTCAAGGCTGTTAGAAATTTATTTAGATTTTGTTCGCTTTTTATGTGGTCTGGCAGATTATTATAGATCTTTATCGACGAGGGATAAGGTCCGTTTTTATGTAATGCTAACTTTGATGTTACTTGTATAAGATTATTATTACGGCGGGATTCAAAGCGACGGGGCACATCTCCGGTTCTAGTGTACAGTTCAGGATGATCTTTAATAAATTTACACGATTCTAGGATATATATGCAAGGCAATGTAAGGATACTAAGGTTTCTAAAATGCATTTGGCAGCCCGCTGGACGTCTGATATTTGACAGTATCCTGACGCATTCCTTCTGCAGGATAAATAGCTCCGATGCATCGGTGCTATTCCCCCATAGGATCACACCGTAGCTAAGCCACGCGTGTGCAAAAGCGTAATACGCCGATAATGCGGTTTGTAAATTGGTTGTTTTTTTCAGTTGTCTGAAAGCAAAAATGAATTGGCTAAGTTTTGTTTTAATTTTTTGTACATGGTCTTTCCAGTTTATGTGAGTATCAATATTTATGCCAAGGAGTGGAAAAGATGAAACACATTCTAATTTGATTCCATCATAAATAATGTTTATATCAAGTTCTGTTTTCTGATGAGGCCTGAATTGCATTAATTTAGTCTTATTGAAATTAATTTCTAGATTATGATCGTTTAACCAGTCTATAATTTTTGAGATAATTACGTAAATGTTTTCATCAAGTTTTGCAACACTTTCACTCGAAAGTAGAAGGGAGAAATCATCCGCGAACATGACACATTTTTCGTTTATGGATTTAGGAAGGTCATTAATATAAATTATAAATAGTAAGCATCCGATGACACTTCCCTGGGGTATTGAGTCTACTACAGGTTGAACATCTGATCTGATAATCGTCACCTCTCTTGAGCTTTCCTTTGCATACAAAATGTCTACGCATTGCTTCCGGTTATTTAAATAAGATTGGAACCATTTGTAACTTATTCCACGCACCCCAATACCATATAATTTATCGAGTAGTATATCATATTTTACCTTTTCATACGCTTTTGTCATATCAAACAAAATTCCGATGGCGTACTGTTTTTTATTTAAGATATCTAAAATGTCATTTATATACTTATAGACTGCTAACGTTGTTGACCGTTTTTTTCGAAAACCGTTTTGTGAATCTGTAAAAATATTATATTTTTCGCAAAAAGAGTACAGCCGGTTGCACATAGCTTTTTCAAAAACTTTAGATATCGCGGGTAACAGAGCGATCGGGCGGTAGTTACTTGGGTCAGTTTTAATATTCTTTTTGTGAATGGGTTTTATAACCGCTTGCTTTAACGAATCAGGGAACACACCCTCGGAGAATGATTGGTTTATGATATACGTTAACGGCAACGTTAATTCTAATGCACAAGCCCTTATTAATATCGGTGGTAGCTCGTCGATACCGCAGCTCGATTTAGCTTTTAAGCCTCGTATTAGGCCATAAACTTCGCGTTTTTCCGCAGGCCGTAGAAACATTGTATTTATCGAAGGTTGCAATACGGGCCGGCCGCGCGGTATTTCTCGGACGTCCGCCGCTGACGGCGATCGCCCGGCAATTGCAAACAAGTTATTAAATTCGTTAGAGACCAGTTCGGGATCAGACGTCAATTTATTGTTGATAAGTAGTTGTATATTTTCCTTACTCTGTTTTACTTTTTTATTGAGGTTTCGGTTTATTATTTGCCACATACATTTAATTTTGTTAGAAGATTTTTGCATTTTTTTAATGAATTGTAATTTTTTGGATTTTTGGATAATATTTTTTAACATTTTTTCATAGGTTTTATAATGCTTTGCTAATATTTGGTCTCTGGACGAAATAACATGGATCCGCAAAAATCGTTTATGCAAACAAGACGTCCTTATTCCTCGCGTTAGCCATAGATTTGTTTTCGGAGGTTTTAATTTAATGCGTTGTTTAGGTATAGATTTATTTAAAATTTCTCCTAGTTTTTCATTTAGGGCATTGTAATTTTCATTTAGGGATTTGTTCGGAGAAATGTAGTTATTCCAATCTACCATTGACAATTCTGACCTAAATGATTCTATATTTTTTTCGTTATATATTCGCTTTGTTTGGTACCAAAAGTTTTTGCAGATATTATTTGTGTTTCGGTTTTTAAGCGTAATAGTAGTGCAGCTATGATCAGAAAAACCTAGCTCTGTTATTGAAGTCTCGAAGTTTTCTGTAAAGTTTGTAAAAATTAAATCTAAGCAACTTGAAGAACTTCTATTTATTCGTGTGGGTCCAGTAATATATTGTTTAAAATTATATTGTATCATTAAGTCTAAAAGGTGAGTGGTTTGTCTCGATTTTTCTAAAATGTTAATATTAAAATCACCGCCGATAATAATTTTTTTGTTATAATATTTTAATTGTAAGTATTCTAACATTGATTTTAATTGGGCATAAAAAATGTCATTCTCTCTATTGTTCCAATATAATACAATTAATATAAGATTTATATCAAGAAGTTCTATTGCGCAAAATTCTATTACATATTCTACGGACATGGACATTATTTCTTTTCGCTCAGTGTAATTTACATTATTGCGTAGTAATATGCAAACACCTCCTCCATTGTGAGTCTCTCGGTGGAATGATGCAGCTATATGATAGTGGTCGAAGTAAATTAATCTAGCTTTTGCTTGGGTGAGCCAGGTCTCCGAAACACAGAAGGCCAGCAGCGGCTCACGCAGATCTTCTAGAAACGCCTCTAAAATGTCTCGTTTGTTATACAGACTTTGCATATTTTGAAAAATAATGATGTCCTTGTTAGCGAAATGTCTGGTCTGGGTTTTTTGTGGGCATGTTTAGATTGCTCGGGCTCGGGCTAGGGCTTGAAGCAAGAGTCGCAGGAGTAGGGGGTGATACATTTTCCTCTTGACTTGCGGACGTAGGAGGAGTATTGACAGAGACTGATGGACTGTTTGACTTTTCTAGCGTGGATATTCTTGGTTTGCCTACGTTTTTGTATTCTAAACCATTTATGTATAATTTATTATTCCTAATTATTGCATACTTCCCATCCTTCCGTGCACTAGTTAGCATTTCCATGAGGTGTTTTCGTTTTTCTAACGCGGCTCCATCCAGAATCTCCGATACAGCATATCCGGTGTTTTGGAAACAATGGGCGCTGTCCAAGATGTATCTTTTCATTCTATTACTGATGAGCTCAATAATTAGGGGACGACGATTTCCCTTTCTCCCTACTCGTTTGATTGACTCGATGAATCCATTTATGTCGACGTTAAGTATATCACTGAACATATTATTTATGCGAGGATACAATGACATTTCCGTTTCTCCATAGAACTCGTCCAAACCATATAGTACAAACTTTTTTTGGGTATCGGTTTGTATGGTAGTCATATTCGGCAGGCCAGATGGATTTGTCAAAATGTCTTGTAATTGGGATTTAATTTTTTTATTTTCATCTTCTAGCGTTTGAATTTTTTTATTGGTGTCCTGTAGTTGTTTTATTAAGGTTTGTTGTTGCAGCGTTACAGCAGTATGGTTTTTGTCAACAATTTCTCGCTTAAATTTATCCAAGGCATTGTTTATTTCAGACTGAATTAAAGTTCTTATCTCGCTTAGTATATATTTATTATTATTTTGTAATTTTGACTCCATCGTTATACCTATTTCTTCAATTAAATTCGTATTGGTATTGGTCTCCGCCGGTTGCGCTTGTTGCTGGAATGGCTGGCTACCGGCCTCGAAGGGCGCCTGGGCATCGCCGCCTACGCTGCCAACGAGCTCAGACGGGGATTCATCCGTTGACATGTCAGAAATATTTAAAAATGTACAGTCACGTCGCCTTCGGATGGGCGTTTCGTCTGTTATTCTTCGCCGTGTAGTAACATTCAGGCATGAAGGGCAATGCCATGTTCTCATTTGGTCTTGATTCAATTCTCTGTAAGTTGCCGATGTTATATTTAGACATCTATAATGGTATAGGAAACTGCATGCACAACATTTTAACAGTTCATATCTATCGGCAATTTGCAAGCCACAGTGTTTGCAATTCATTTTTGTTCAATTTTGGGCTTAATTATCCTCCGGTATCGTTTAAATAAGTAATTTGAATCTCACGGGCCGATTGTAGTTGTAGGCCTAAATATACGGCAACGTTTTTTTGTAGTGTAGGCGGGGCTTAGCTAATAAGTGATTAAGTGAAGCATTCAAAAATATGATTCTCTCGCTCAATCTATGTTGCAGTTTCGCTCTGACGCATAGACATTGATAGTGGTTATGTAGTTTCCAGTCGTTCGTATAGATGGCGTTTATATAAATATAACTTAATTTCTTCTATTTATGTTAAATTTTGAAGTTTATTGTTATTTTAGGATAGTTTTTTTTTCTTATTACAGTCCTTTATATGTTTCAATTACTCCCTGATACTGTCCAGTCCATAGTTGGAAAAATAGCCAATCGAAGTTAGGTGTAACGGTCTCGAACTATTTTAAGATATTGTCACTCTTTTAACACTTTATTATTCTTGATAACACTTTCACTCTATATTCAACTTATAAGGTCCATCACTTCGTGCTTTGTAATACATTTAAAGTATTTATACAATTTAAATTATTTCCGATATCTATATCCTGTGTTTACTTGTAGCGCCGCCTAGCGGATTTGCGGAACATTTGTCACCACATGTGTGTGTCGTAAGAGTCGACTAAAAAGTATTACTACAAATTATGTAAAGTTGGACCGTATTATACGTAGTATTATATAGATTACTAAAACTAATTTAGTTGTTAGTCGAAGATTCTCACAACTAATTTAGTTGCAACTAAATTCATCGCGATTAAAAAATGACGATTGATATTTTTAATCGATTGATTAGTTAACTAAATTATTAATCGATTAATGCCCAACTCTGATTCTGGTCCACCGACGCGAGAAAGTCCTTTTTGTACGATGTACCTTTTATTTAAAAAAAAAGCTTTGAAAAGCATAATATCAGTAGATAATCTACTAGACAACAATCAAAACGAATTAGAGCCACCATCAGAATGATTATTATAAACTAATTTAACCTTAAATCTGAACAACTTATGAAATCCTCACAAAATATTTACCTAACTGCCGCTTAGTATTTGCAACGAACACACTGTATCATACAACCAATACGTATCACACAGTCACGTCACGAATCTCACCACAAGCAACTTTATTAGTTAATTTTACTTTATCATCTAAACTTACGAAAAACCGACAATATAAACAACAAACGTTAACACCGAATCTGATCAATCTGAGTGTTGCTATGATATTTATTATTTCTCCGCACGCACAAATCTAACTCTTTAATTTTGTGAAATTAATTCATTTCTAAATAAATCCATGTATAATTTGTAATAAAGTATCCTTATTTTAAAATAATTTACATTAATAATAATAACACCAAAATTTTACAATGATTAGCCCATTAATTCAATGCAGGTTTTGTAATGGCAATATTGGCAATGCTTAAAGGGCGCGCGCGTAACTCGCCCGGATTCAAATTAGTGAAGTGACGCATACCAAAATAGACCTTACACTGTACATAATAAAGCATCAATTCAAATAACGGAATGTTTCGATAAGCCGGCGATCTATGGCTTACCTAGCGGCCATTTTTGGCAGTTCTGTGAATGGGAGTTTGTGAATTGGATTTCGATGTCGCGAAGTAGTTTTATGAATGAATAAGATCGAAATAAAAAGCCCACGTCGAACCGGGTTACTTTCCTTTACGCGCTATTATTGGTTGAACTCTTTTCTAGAGATATAGTAGTTCGCAGCTACAGATGTATAGTAATGTTACACGAATGTACTAAAATGATATTATTGGATGAGTTTGATAAATGAGGGAAAAATTTAGGGAAGCCGGTGGGAATCGGGTTGTATGGACGCGCCGCCACTGATGTTTACAGTCTTCTTTTGTCAAATATTAAATGTACACATGTGTGTAATGGCAACCTGAACGACGCTATCGCAAAATTCATTATGCGAGTGGGTACAGGCATCAACGCGAACAGGTGTCTAAAAGATAAAACTTTTCTAAATACATCTGTTATGATTGCCGCAGATGCCAGCGATCCCAGTGGTGCCAAACATGCCGGTGGCGCTCGTGAACCCCGTGATGGCGCCCGAGGTGCCGCTGCCCCCGCAGGCCCCTGCGGTCTCCATCAAGCAGCGCTTGGGCCCGGTGAGTTGTGTTTTTAGTGTGCTTTATGTAAGGGATATGTTTGACTAACCTTTTTATGGCCTGGCCACGACATTGGTCTAAGGCGACCGGCTTAGCGGAAAACCATACGTGCTCCCTCGTACCCATATCGGCATTCCGCGCCAACTTATGGATTCGTTCGCCGCTGGTCGCCTTAGAACATTGTCGTGGCCGGGCCATTAGAGAATTAAGGTGAATCAGGCACTTCTTGAGAAGTAAAGACAAGAAGTTTAATTTTATTTCCGATACTTTGTAACTACTAATGTTTCAGTGTAAATGGGAAGGTACCTTGCTACTACTCTTAAAATAGACCTTATTATGTTGTATTTTGGCCATTTTTTCCCCAACTCAATATTAAACTTCTATTTTGCGTGGTCAACGCTGGCCCAGTACTTAGACCTTATGTGTTCTTTAATAAAGTACATTTAAAACACCGTGTCAAGGTACCTTATTAAAACTATTGCTAAATTTTAGTGATTATTCAAAAGTACTAATAAACGAGTCATATTAAAAAGTTCATCGTCCTTGTCGTTCTAATACTGCTTTGTCTGCCGACATTTCGTCTGCTTCATTTGCAATATCAATTTACATGCATATTATCTGAAGACGGCTTAGCTTTTCATATTCAAGTTTGCGATTTACCAATCGTCGCAAGTCGTCAGCCCGTGACACCGCTATCTGTTGCAGCCGGTCACCAAGCCACCCGCCGGCGCGCGTATCGCGCCCGTCAGCGCCGCGCTCGTCTCCGCCCGACGCGACCCCCGCCTCGCGCGTCGGCCCCCGCCGGCCCCCCAGCCCGCACCCCCGCCGGCCCAGCCGACCCCCGTCGCGCCCCCCATAGCCCCCAACGTCTTCGACATCAAACCCCTCGAGCGCGTCACCAAACGCAAAAACGTCATCACCATCGACGTCCGCCCCGACGCCGCGAGGCGCGACCCTCGCCTCGAAAAACGAAGAGACAAACAGAGACTCGAAGCGCGCCGCGAGGAGGAATTCAAACGCCGAGCGGCCCGCGAGGCTCGCCGCGAACGCAAAGAGATCAAAGCCGAAGAACAGAAACAGGAGGAGAGGTACCCCGAAATGGACATAGACAAACTCCAAATCGCGGACGCGAAAAAGATCAGCAAGCTGCCCCCGATCCCTAAAATCAAAAGGGACGGGAAAGACGAAAAGAAGGACAAGATCGCGGCCCGCTTGGAGAAGAAAAAGAAGCGGGAGAGCGGAAGCGGCAAGGAGAGCTCGGCCGGGTCCTCGCCGGAGAAAAAACCCAAACAGAAGAAGGAAAAGAAGGAGAAACCGGAGCCGGAAGAGGTGGTGTTCAAGGAACTGAAGAACTACCATCCGGAGCGGTACAGGAACAGAGCGCGATCGCCCAGCCCCGACCCGGCGCCCGACACAAGTAAGATATTCCATGTTAACCGATTGCGAGTGGACACTGTGATACTAGTTTTAAGCGGGAGAAGTGTGGAAATAAAATATTTTTCAACTCTTGGAGTATTCATATTACGTGTTTACGGCTCGTGTACCCTTTACTTTAAGGCCATTCGTTGTGATTCAAAGGTCAAGTTAGGAAGTTTTATGCACTTTAAATCCACGTGTTTTCACAAACGGTTTCAAATGCACTACACTGGGCTCAATGTTATGGATTTTACGCTAATTATATCCACGTAACTAACAAAATGGGGGTGTATAGTTCTTGCAACTTCTCTCTAAAGCGTAAGCAAAATGTAGGATTAAAGACTGAACGCAGCCGTATGAAGATCTCTTGGAGCTGACAATCTACAAGATGTGTGGACACTCGCTTGGAAGATGGGACTTGCAAGTTGGACTGATCTGGACACAGTTTTTAACGTTGCGATTGGATAAGTAACTACGTAAAACAATTTGTATCAGATTACACTACTCTCTACAGAGGGTAATATGGGAAGAAAGTATGACAGTCAAAAATCAAAAAACAGACTTGGCGTTTGGTCTTGTCTTCAAATTTCGATGGCAACTTCCTCAGTAACTGGTAGTGAATTTTAATTCTAGAAGTCTAATGAACTCGTTACTATCAAATTTAATAATTATCATAAACAGTATGTAAGTAGTTAAGCTTGCATTTTAAAGAGACAAACTTTAGGCTGTAATGGCATTTATGCGCTTTGGACATTATCTCACTGCATAGTGATTTATGGTAAGTCTAACGAGAAAAAAGAACATCAAAAACTTCATAAAAATAACAGCTTAAAATTACGCATCGGAACACTTGTATAGCCTAAAATCGAATCCGTAAAAATAATTTAAGTTAACTGTACATTCATCAACTTTTTATTTTGAACTCACTGAATATAATACGTTTTTAGTTTTGTTGCTTTACGATCAACAAAAGTGTCAGTCCAAAAAACAAAAGTTATCCAATGGGTGGACAAAAGTTAACAGTATGTATAAATTTGTATTATAGTTTTATTACACAGTGTCGTAGACCGAGGAACCAAGCTGTACTGTTAATTGTTTTATCCCAAAATTAGCACATTACATAATGCGTTAACTTTAGATTATTGCACCGAATAATAATCTTATTCTGACAATGATCTTCATAGTTTCAAAGAGTATTTGTGAACCCAAAAATAACTTGAACCATTTGAAGTGAGGTAAAAGTGATAAGTGCATGAATGTCAGCATGGCAAATCTAATTGAATGAACAGTTCGACAGTTTCTGTCAAAACCTTATAACTCTGTGGAAAACATGTTTTTGTATGGCGCGCCTGATGGTAAGCGGCAACCATATTAACAAATAATTTAGTTTTGTACCTTAATTGTACACATAGTCAATGATAAACATTTTGACTGCTGACATTCTATCTTTGTTCCGTTATCTCATTAATTCATCTCATCAGTAGTTTTTCAATTAAGTACTATATTAAATTCATGTAAGCAGTCACATAACAACCCTTTATCTGTCTCTGACATATCATTCTAATTCTTAAGTTTTATAATACACCTTAAAAACCTATGAAATTATCGCATGGGAGTAATGCAGGGTAAGTATGCAATAAAGGAAGTGACGTCTCTGAAGAATAACGAATCGTTAATAATTTTCTCGTCCTAACGTTTGATTCTACTCTACTTAAAAATTTTCAAAGTAATACTTTCTCCGGTTATTTCTAAAATTTCCTGTAATGTACACTTTCCCGCCATGTAATACGTCCAATATAATAAATTTATATAAGGGCACGATATGCATACGATTAGTCTTACCTCTTACTTTAGGAAAAAGAAACATAGGAAAAAAGGAAAAACTAAATCTGTAGGAAAGTGCTAATGTAGGAATTTTATTTTACATAGTTTGCGGTTAATATCATATTCTTTATTATGTTCAATGATCGTTCATTTTAGTACTTTCGTGTAGATTTTAGATGGTAATTTTTATACCTATTCTGTAAAAAAGTTCACCCATAATATAATCATCGTTGGCACCCCAAATTATTCACAAATTCAAAACTATTTGATTGCAAATGATGTTAAAATTTATTTCTTTGCAACTCCATCCACTCATTTTAGGGGAAAAACGAGCAATGAAACTGGTCGCTTTGTTTAAAAAAGTAAACAAAGCTACTCGTTTTTATTGTGTGACAAAAAAATAATTTGCGAGAAAGTGTACATTTTAGGAAGGTGCATATTCCACTATGGGAATTTAAACTGAAATATCCATCGAATTCTTTATCAATGCCAATGCTAAGCAGGTTCTTAGTTCGAGCATACATTTCATGTATTTTTTAATCTTTAACCTTTTAACCGCTGTAGTCCGATATATCAGACAATCAATATCCAAATCACCTCAACAGTCTGATTTGGTTTTTATGCGGAAAAAAATTGTCCTATTCAAGTCTGATCTGATTGGTGTAATTTCATATTTATGCCACGATGACAGACACGTCACGCACAATGAAAAATTCACGGCGGTTAAAAGGTTCAGACTTCGGAGAGAAGTTGCAAGTAACGGGAAAGATACACTATAAATCTAACAAACACTGGATAAGACCGTTTATTTTAATGACAGTTTGATATATGTATTTCTGATCTGTGCTTAATACGTAAAAAGCTAAGGACACTGAAACGCGATTTGCCGCGGTGGACGAAACGACCAAACACTTCAATCATCCGTCCCACCATCTACTCTTGTGTGTAACAACGTTAACTTTTCAATAAACGGTTCACTAATCATCTGTGGCTCTTATTGCAATGAAAATAAAGTGCACAAATGTTTAGTTAACTGGGTCAATATTCTTTTCGTTGTCTTGTTTCATACCACTCTGTCACGCTTTTAGTTGCTGTTTCGACTCAGTATATAAAAAAAATCCGGTGCACTTGTGTTTCTTTTTCGCGTCAGATTTTAATCCGTAATCCATACATGAGAAATTGAAAACAAAACTTCATTTCATACAAAAATCACCACTGCGTTACGTTTTTTAGGGATACAAAATAAGACAACGAAAAGAATTTTGACCCAACTTTGTAATACTGGAACTGTTCAACCTTTTGACTGCCATCGACGGCTATGTATGTCAAAAAGTCACGCTTACGACGGTTATACAGTGTGTGGCCTACAACCGGGGTGAAAATTTAAACGGTGCATTAATAAGCTGATCAACAATCATTTCCACATATTGTAATTTAAAAAAAAATAAAAAAAATTTTTTTTGTAATTTTTTGTTCATGTATTTTTCATTAATATGGATTAATTTACTTGAATTAAAAGTTATCAATAACTTATTATTTTTAAATCATTGAAAACTGTACAATTTTTTTTAAACCTTAGCAAATTAGTGTAAAAATAAAAACAAAATTATTGTTATGACTTCGTACCTGGTATACTATCAAGATGTATTGCGACTGACAAGCTACGACATCGTGATGCCAAGATCCAGTACTAAAGGTCCATAGCTTTGAATGACAATATCTCCGAACTTAACCACTTTGAAACACTAAGACCTTTACAGGATTATTGCCGATAGTCTAAGGAGTCACTCATTTCATTTTTCTCCCGTGTTAAGGGCCACACACTGTATAGATTCGCTAGTAGTAGGTTATTACGAGAGATTTCTTAGTTCAATTGCGCTTTGAGTATCGGAGTCGCGTGGCATTTTTCTTCAAAGCTTGGAGCTTAAACATTTAACCTTTTGACCGCCAGACGCCGTAGAAATATGCCGAGCTCCAAAGGCCACGCGTTCACGATCATTTAAATAAAATTTAACTTTACGTATTACTGCGTAAGGTAGCTATTGTTTTAGCGACGTTGACGGCTGTAGCCGTCGTTGGCGTCGTAGTCACGATTTTCCGTGATCGTCTACGATTGTGGCGGTTAACGGGTTAAATGCGAAGTCATAAAGAAAATAGTCTAGTAGAGCCCACGTAAATAGTGTAGGGAACCTTTTAAGGTGGATAT
>JALPQI010006472.1:0-58526 GCA_025490895.1 Thaumatotibia leucotreta
TAGTACCAGTGGCTTTGTGGCTTGTGCCTCTGTTTTAGGGCTCAATCTTTAGTTCGGCAACAGTTTTCTCGTCGTAATCCATTACAAAATCAATAAACTTCTAAATACAATAGAATTTCTATATTTTATGTTCAATACCTATGAATCTGACAGCTGTTTGGACCTCACGCATACAGAGCGCCTCCTGGTGGCAGAAAAAATATCGAAAACACTCATATAAGAACATGAATGTAGGATTAATATGGATTTGACAACGTTATAATAATAGCAAGAACGAAAGGGATGGTCTTATGAAACTTTTTACTAGTGGAAGTGAAAAGGAACGATAATCGTCCGTCCTTATCACTGTGCCACTATTTTTTGTGTGTGTGTGCATTAGATGCTAAATGTAAGTGCCAGACAAATGCGTTGAATACGTCACTAAGCTCTGAAATGGGATTCGAGATCAAAAATGTAAACAATGTATGACAATGACATGACATTATAAAGTCAATGTTAAAGTGACATTCCAGGGGTATAAAACTTTTTATTTTTAACACCTTTATAAATTAACGTCGCATTTTGAGATGGGATATTTATTTTATTTATTTGAAAACTTACAAACTATCCTTACAGGTGCTAAACCTAAGACAATGCTTGATGTTTAGGTGTAGATACGCGAAAGTCAAAGTATGTTCGATACACAAGTATCACAATCATTAACATATTTTTGGACATGACTATAAAAAACATACGGTTGAGTGTTCACGGTTCCTGATTACAAAAAATAATACCTAGAAAATTTGCTAGAATGATGTAAATTATCAACATAATCAATGTTTGAAAACCAATGTCGTGTTACTTTAATCTTTAGGATAGTCGGGGAACGAATTCCAGTATTCATCTATAGTTACAATCGAATCAATTTCTATTAAAAAAATAAAATGATTGATTTGTAGGTAAAAAATATTAAAATCTGTATTCATGTACTTTGTAATGCTAAATTTTAGGAGTTTTTATGAATTCATAAAACAGTCATTTGGATCACCATCTTGTTTTGATTTTATTCAGTACATTGTTATAACAGCGAACTAAATGTTTAAAACTTCTTATCATTGCCAGTAGTATGAATTAAACACCCTACATTTTATTAAAACTAGAGAAATATATCATTAAAAAAATAATGTATGATATTAAAAAATAGTAAAATATTTAAAAACTACGTACCGTCAGTGACTGTAAATGCTCATTTTTTTAAAAGTATTTCATTGATTTTAGATTACCCACCTCTCGCGATTATTTTTTTGTGGTGGTATCCCATTTGTTTACATTTATGATCTCCAATTCGATTTCAGATCTTAAGTGCCTGTGTGGCACTTTCTTCTTAGTAGTAAGTGACTATGTCTATCCCTCTTAGTGGCACACTATGTGCGGCCCCTCGTATAAGAAGGACCTAGGGAAATGGCTCTTGAATTTATCGTACGGCGACACGGAGAGCTTATTTTTATCAATTAAGTAGGATTAAACACACTCACAAAAAACACATCACTACACACACACTCACATTTATGCATCCACACACATTTACCATCGACCATTATATTGCATCAACGTAAAACACTACATAGCTTAATTTTCTTTGTAATATTTACATTTGTATATGCATTTCGAAGACTCTTTTACTACCTTACTGTTTCTTGCTATTTACGTACCTAACTGTTTATTGACTAAATGTGACAGGATAGTTTTAACCCTTAAATGCATGACCTTGACAAAGATTTATTCAAATTTGAATTCTGAGTTGCTGTCAATAGAGTCAAGACTATATGATGCATATATACATCTACATCACTATGCATTTAAGGGTTAAAACAACGTGTAAACATAACAAACTATTTCAGATATAGGCTCTGCCTAGTTTGGGAACCACGGGTAAGCGTGCTAATGTGTCTCAATAAACATATTATTAATATTAAATCCCCACCGTGATTTCTAAATAAATTAGATGAAAATGAATCTAGGTAAGATTTGGCTTTGAATGAAATTACACTACTTTAGCGGCGGTGACACAATAGTACAAAACGATTGCGAAAAAAAGGAAATTTCTTTTCGCACGTGTATTGTACGACATTTTTCAGTAAAGATGACCCTCCAAAGTTTCAACCTGACAAGAATGAGTGAGTAAAAAAGCACCATCTGGTCCATCTGCACTGAAAAAAAGTTTGAGAACCGATGAACATTTAAAATAAAAACCTCTTTACAATTTCATTGATGACTTTTAATAGAAAACAGGATCTCAACTCCGTATTAAACTTGTATGCAGCCCGTTTAAGGTGTTGTCCGTTAACCGACGAAGGTCGTCTTATCTTAGCTTACTAAATATAGGCTAAGTTTGCACTGGGATGGGACACAGAGCTGGTAACAAAAGATGGTCCATTCGTAAAAGGAATGTTATGTCTTAAAAATATTTTTCCTAACTAGTGCGCAAAAACGAACTTTGCGCACGCTTCGTGCGCGGTAAGTCCTCTTTTTGTCGCACCTGTTATGAAAAAAATCGTCCCTTACACGTGCAAAAACTTTTTTTTAACTCGGGTGATTGTCGCCCTCGTTTCACTCGGGCTCCAACGTTCACCCTCGCTGAAAAAAAGTTTTCCCGCACTAGTTAGGAAATTTTCTATCTAGTGCGGAAAAGTAAACTTAGCGCACTCGAACGTAAATTTCTCTTTTTAAGGCACTTGTTATGAAAAAAAGACGTTCGATACACGAGTAAAAACTTCTTTCTAACGAAAAAATTAAAAACTAAATTCGTAACTCGCGTCGATTTAAAACAATCCCTATCGGTCGTGTTTTAAAACATCGCCACTCGTTTCGAATGTCATGTTTTTTGCACTTGTGTCGTAATGGACTATTTCAATAGGTACAGATTGTGCTTTTCACGCACAAGTGCGAGAAGTGGTTCATTTCTTGTTCATCTATGTTTAGTGCTTTAGTAGAATAATAAAATAAATTGTAATTTCATTTTATTATAACCTATGAGTCTACCTTAGTTTTCATTTTCTTATTGATTGCTATTATTTTGCATACAACAGTAAGTATGAATCAAATAACTGTAGAAAACTTAATTTGGTGCTTGAACTATTTCTTAACCGTTTGGAATAACGACGTAAATATTTTTTTCTACATCCATATAGGAATTGCCAACGATAAGGTCGATAAGTAAATGGCTCATATTAAGAAACCTGTATGTGTGGCATCTTAACATTCTTAACATTAACAGTTTATATTACGATACCTACCTATAATCGATACTACGAGCAAAAAACCGACCAAGAGTATGTAGGGTTCCATAGTTATTCAAAAACGGCTGGGTCGATTATGTTCGAAATAGTTTTGTTGTAAATTCTGGAGCGGTTATCTCCGAAAATGTTTGACAAACCAAAATAGCCAAATATTAAATGAGTTTACAGACGCTTACCAAAATATATTTTGGAAATACATTTATTATCAACTCTATTTTTGAAGGCAGAGCCGGATTAAACAAGCGCGGTCCCGTAGCACATTTCATTTTATAGCGGGGAGTCTGGTTTTTCATATTCTTTTAATTACAAGTATAGAAAAAAATTGAAAAAAAAAAAGGTCGCTGGGGTCTTTTCTAATGATATATATTGGACGTTTAATTCAGTTCTTTTGTATTTTGGCAGGCATTTGTCTAATTTTGTTGCAAATAGGTATTCATCCATTTTTTTGGCACTAGAAATTTTTTTTACTGGGCCCGTAGCATATACTACTTCTGTTGATAGGTTAATCCGCCTCTGTTTGAAGGAGAAAATAAGAGACTAAGAGACCGTATTTTCGTAAATTTTACCACGAAGCTGCAGCTGTCCCTTTCTTACTGTCAAGCTCTAGCCAAGCAATAGTTTATTCAAATACCTATTTTTAAACTTGCAGCTCCCATTTCTCCTTAAAATTGCACTACGAGATGCAAAAAAACAGCCAAAGCACAACCCTAACGTGCTGTGCACCGGCATTAAAAAAAAACAACCCCGTAAATTGCGCGAGTGATCCATCTTGTTATAATTTAGTTCTTGTCGTCAACCGACCGGTCCAGGGTTGACACCTATCATTAGGTACATTGTATTACATATTGAGAGGGAATTTCGTAATTTTCCTAGCCTCCTAATGCCCACAGTAGCATCTCGGTTCACAATTCTCGGAGGTCGGAAGTCGTATAAAAAACGAGACTATCGAAGTGTTGTAGGTATAGGTATACCTACCCATTATCACAATTTCGTTGAAAGTAATTATCTAACCGTTATTCACGACGCCATATTTCCATTGATCACGATTACTCAATCAAGCGGTCGTGATGTATTATCACTTATCAGTGTATGATAATGATCGAGATCATTGCACGTACAGTTTTAAACACACCTCCATAAGCATACGTCATCTACATTATCGTCGGCTGACAACGAAAACTCACTCACAACCGACCAAGAGCATGTCGGGCCATGCTCAGTGTAGGGTCTGTAGTTATTCAATAATGGCTAGGTCGATTATGTTCGAAATCGTTTTTTTAAGTATTTTTAAGTAGTAATTTTAGGACCCACGGATCAAAAGTTGGAGCGGGGGTACTACATTTTTGGTCACCGTAGCCGCTTAGATCTACCTGATGCGGCATAAAATGGCCAAAAATATACATATATTATGATAACAAATGCACCCAGATGAAAAAATACGAAAAAATATGTATATTTAATTAACTACCATATAAAGCAGTCTACCATGCTTCTACCAGAATCTTATCAGACGTGACTTTCAATTGGGCCTAAAAAAGCACGGCCTGTATTATTAAACAAAATTCCGAAGCAGAATCCCACTTCAAAAAAGATATTCCCTCGTAATTATCCGCAAAAAAATCGAAAGTGAACTTCACTTTGTATTTCCATCGCAGAACTGTCTCGGCAGACACCAAATTACTTTGGACCTGAATCATGAATTGTTCTAAGTGGTAGTTAGGTCAATTTACGCTGGATTACGAACGATACGCTCATGTGGTCGGAATAGTCCAGACCTGTTTTTCAAGAAGCCATGTTATTATAAATTTGAAAAATTATCCCGCTTCACATAATGGTCGCATTGGAGCGAAAACGAAATTAACATTTGTGTCAGAGGTTTTATTGTAAAGTTGTACTTAGTTTTCTGAACAATTTTGAGCAAGTTATGTTCCTACAAGCTTTTGGCGCCGACTACACATGAAGGGTCCACGAAAAGAACATGTCTAGTCAATTCAAATTACAGAAGGAAAAGCCACCTTACTTTTAACAGAATAAGGTGTGAATTTGCCCCGACTTTTTTAAGCGCTGGACATGTTTTTTCCGTGGACCCTTCATATTACTAACTAGTCTAACTACTGACAAGGAATATGTAGTCGGACTACTAAATAAGAAGAGTGTAACGAGATAAAACTTGACAGGCTTATGTCATTCGTTTCCAAGTCCCTATACTCGACTTTCAACTCCATACTTCATACCAGTATAGGCAACATCATCGCGATCTTCACACACACAAATCCTCGAAAACAAATTTCGAAGTTTGTGGACTTTGTGGTAGTTAGTTGAGCTGGATCAAACTTAACTCGCAAGATTTGATGAATGGGCCAATCAACTTTTCGGTCGACACTATTGTGTTCCGTAACGCAGGTGATAATTTCATCAAGTTTGCTACAAAAAAATGCATATAAATTATACATGCGTACACTAACACCCCACACAAGTTCACATCGATACATTTAGGTTCCAACTATTTTTTATTGTAAATATGTGTATAGTATTAATTGACGTACATTTGTAAGTACATAAAAAGTAACGCAGCAGACAGAAAATATGTCGATCGAAAAGTTGATTGGCCCGAATAACTGTCATTGGGATAGGGGAAACTAAATAGCTGGCGCGGATGCCAACCGCGTTAAAATCCGTCGCACGCGCCCGCGTCAGTTAGCGCCGTTCATACAATTCCTTATTAGACGACCGTCCGTTCCGGGTAATCCACGACAGCTATTGGAGGCTCTGAGTTGAAGCTCGAGCCGGCATGGAGCTTGTGTGGTGGAGTGTCCATGTTAAAAAAATGCAAACGTAAGGCTGTGACCTGGCCTACTACCGCAAAAATCGAAATTCGTAAATTTCGGAGATTTTTCTGTCACTCAAATGAAGGCGTCATTAGAGTGAGAGAGATAAATCCTCAAAAATTACGAATTTCGTTTTTCGCGGTAGGGCCGCTGAGTGAGTTCAAATCCTTTGGACGCTCGCCGCGTCGCTGCACGCCAACCCGTAACGCCGCGGCCACGACATCGGTCTAAGGCGACCGGCTTAGCGGAAAACGTATGGTGCTTCCTCTCGTACCCATATCGGCATCCCGCTCCTACTCATGGATTCACTCGCCGCTGGTCGCCTTAGATCAATGTCGTGGCCGGGGTACAAGTCGGTGACCTGAGTGAGTTCAAATCCTTTGGACGCTCGACGCGTCGTTGCACGCCAACCCGTAATGTCCGCTTGCCACCGCGAACGGAGTGTGCGTATTTTTCGTTCATGTTTCACCGCTGTGTCACTCGCAGTCGTAAACTGCATACCAACAGTTCGCCAGCGATGAACACGAAACGGAGGCATTAATAAGTCCGTTTTGCTCGCTGTAAAAAGCGCCGCTAGTCGCCCGTCACTCAGGCCCAACGACCCAATACGAGCGTGCTAACAGTCAAGAGTGAAGTAAAGGTCAATACACAGGCAGGTGGTGATATATTCAAGGTAACGGAGTGGTACGCTAAGCGTCTGGTGACTTATGATGGTCCCGTTTTATTAATTTATCGGGTTACTCGTCACTTTCGCACTTGGATACTTGTTAGAGCGTGACGGCTACGACCCTGGACGCACAGCTGCCCGCTCCGCTCGGCACTCAGCAGTGTTATTCACTAAGGAAACCGCTTTGCTGTCAGCGCTGTGTCAGCGCTGCGGCAGCGTCGAGCCTAAAAATGGTATTCACTAATGTACTTTAAACGACACTAGTGCTCGGCGACGAATGCGGCGTGAGCTGGAACTACACTGCGTCGAGAGTTTGACGCTTAATGTACGAACTTCGTATTCTCTAACGAAAAACAGCGACGAACTCGCCCACAACCTCGCTCACAGCCTCGATTCCTAATGTCAAATAAAACAGCTAGGATTTTAGACAAGGCTGTTTCGACGTCGAGCTCGTTGACGAATGCAGCGTTGAATGTGTGAATAAGAGAATAGCATAGCAGATTTCCTGGCCCAACACGAGCGTGCTAACAGTCGCGTGTGAAGTAAAGGTCAATACACAGGCAGGTGGTGATAAATTCAAGGTTACAGAGTGCTACGTTAAGCGTCTGCAATTATAGCTAAGACGGTCATTTTCTATTCCGTTTGAACTTGCATAATACCCACTATAGTATAGCAGAGCATATTATAGCTTCCAGTGTAGGTACGGATTTTTAGTATTTAAACACTACAACTACACTTTAAGTAGGTAAACACTCGCAAACAAAAAAGTTCAAAATTTAAAAATATGTCAAAGGAGATACTGACATTTCCATTACTCTGCCGTCAAATGGTGACTTTTCCTTTACCTACTCTACCGTCAAATGTTAAAAGTAGTTACAATGAACTATAATTGCAGCGTTTTACCATTTGACGGCAGAATTCCCTTAGTTTTACTTTAAAAATCCGGCAATATCCGAACATAAGAACAATACAATACATTCCGATACAAGTGCGAAAAAAATGAAGTTCGAAACGAGTGGAGATAAATTGGGTCAAAATTTGGGTCTAATATTCACGACTGAAGGGAGTTACGAATTTCGTTTTCACACGTGTATCGTACGACGTTTTTCAGTATATATGAGACTCCGAAGATTTCGACCTGACATAAAATGAACTACTTCTCGCACTAGCGCGTAAAAAAGCACCATCTATCTTTATGGCCATAAAGGCGTGTTCAGATGTTTTCGAACGCTTCGGACGCTATGATATATCTGACGGCGACTGTACATGTACGTAGCTTCGCTTCGGTCAATAATATACGACTTTAAGTAAGTACTTAGCCTTGTTCGCTTGATTTAGTGACAACATTAAAAAATCTATTAAATTTTAAGCAAGCTGACACTTATTATACGAGTATTATTATTTTACTATCCTTACTTCGTACAATGCACTAAAATAATGGAAAATCTATTTAGCGCGCGGGTAAAAAAACCGCGTGTATAACGCAGCATCCGTATAATACGACATGCGGTATACGATTCTGTTTCACTCAAAAAATGACAGTTCAGGCACTTTATGGCATTGTAATTAAATTAAAAATTGGATCAAAAGAAGGGAACACAATTTTTTTTATTCTAGAGCGGTTATCTCCGAAAATATAGACTTAATAAAAAAATCTTCAGGGACCATTTTTTTTGAAAAACTTATTCAATAAGGATACTTACACGAGATTTTTTTTTTACGTTTTATTCTCCCACTTTGTTAGCGTTATTAATATGTATTCGAATACCTGTATCGCTCGAGCTGTACTTCCAATGGATCACCATCTTTACAGCGAAAAGGCCTAAGATACTACACGTTTTTGCCTGCCTAATAATTGTAATGCTTAAGTTTCGGCGAACAAATTAATTTATTCCCAAAGCTTTGTGCCTTTTGCCTCACATAATGCTCAAATAAAACTTGATCCTGAAACCATTGTTTATGACCATTTTATAGTGACATAGATTTATCATTTATGATAAATTCAATAGTATTATGCGAATAGTAGTATATAAGGTCCTAATTTATTAGTTGCAGATATTTAACACATGATACTTTACATTAAAATAATTAACTTTAAATATAAATTAAGAAATCATTTCATGTAATTTTTTTGATTTATTTTCCTAACAAAAAAATTAATTATAATTTCGTCTAAAAAAAATCATCATGTGTGCATTATCACATGTCGCAATAACACTGTCTGTCATGTCATCAAACGACACAATCCAACGGAAAATAACATGACATTGACAATCAAGTATTTAATTTATCGACGAGAAGTGGCCAGTTCCAGTTAAGTGGTACGTAAAAGAGGTACTAGAATCTGTTTAATGAGTTTTCATTTAATAATCACATATACAGTTGTGTTTTTACAGTGTTTTTACGTAGGAAATTTGTTTTTCCGTTTTCTCCAAAAAAACATCGTAAAAGCTATAATGTTTCACGGTTTAATACACTCCAGAGACCGAGTACTATCAGCTGTAAAAATATCTGCATCTAATAAATACTTATATAGTGTGACAAACTCTTCCGTCAGTAAAAATTTAATAAAAAAAAATTGCCCATCCATTTTAATTTCACGCAGTTTTTTACCGCTAAGTTAGTCTACCAGACTATATAGGTACCTACTTATACAAAATATTCTTTGTCAAGGCAAACTCAATTACTTTTACAAAAAAAACACCATATGAAGGATCCACGGAAAGAACATGTCTAGTCAATTCAAATTACAGAAGGCAAACCCCACCTTACTTTTATTTTAACAGAATAAGTTGTGAATTTGCCCCGATTTTTTTTAGCACTGGATATGTTTTTTCCGCGGACCCTTCATATAATGCACCTAACGCACAAAATATGTTTGCTTAGATAATTGATTTTTCCTGCGAAAGTCACATCCCTATAATTTAATAGTCAAAATGTTTCGCAATGGAGGGTCAAATGACATTGGTACATTTCTGACAAAATTCGGTGTGTGACGAACTCGATCGGAATCGGGGGTACCTACGATGGAACTGCCAATTTGCTGTGATTACTGATTACATACTACGATTTGAATACTGCTTCAAAGTCTGAGATAATTCTAAACTGATCGAAACATTGATTCCGTTCACTAATATGTTATTCGTAGCAAAACATAATTACAATTGGTATTTAAGGTATAATGTTCCATAGTATATCGTTCGCCAGTTGACTTGATTACTTTTATGTAGATTTTGTTGCGATTTTTTTTACCGCTTCTAAAAAGATTCTCAATTTGACTGTTTATTTTTCTGTATGTTACTCGATATCTTCGAGAGTCATATACTAATTTTCAGATGTTTTTTTAATCGAACGGATATAACCCCGAAATGGTACCGTTTTGAAGTCGAGGTCTGGTGATGTGATTTTTAACCGACTTCAAAAAGGAGGAGGTTTACAATTCGACGAAATCTTTTTTTTTTTTTATGTATGTTCCCCGATTGCTCGAAGACGCGTGGACCGATTTGGAAAATTCTTTTTTTGTTTGAAAGGGTATACCTTCTAGTTGGTCCCATTGTCGTCCGGTCCAGATCAGATGATGGGATCCTGGAGAAATCGAGGGAACTCTTCAAATGTTGTAGGCACACATGACATTTTTTATTTATTTTCGAAAGCCAATCAAGTAATTGCGTCTAGTAATGAACGTATTCCAGTATTTGCCTTTAGGTGGTCATAGGCTCATGTTGGTGAGCTGATGATGGAAGGTACAACTCCTTAACGATTAGGAGTTAGAGGAAAATTCTTTAAATATAACATATTACATGTATTTTGGAAGCTATTCAAGTATTTGCCTTTAGGTGGTCATAGGCTCATGTTGGTGAGCTGATGATGGAAGGTACAACTCCTTAACGATTAGGAGTTGGGCAATAATTCTTTAAATATAACACGTTTCATGGTTTTTGGAAGCTATTCCAGTATTTGCCTTTAGGTGGTCATAGGCTCATGTTGGTGAGCTGATGATGGAAGGTACAACTCCTTAACGATTAGGAGTTGGGCAATAATTCTTTAAATATAACATGTTTCATGGTTTTTGGAAGCTATTCCAGTATTTGCCTTTAGGTGGTCATAGGCTCATGTTGGTGAGCTGATGATGGAAGGTACAACTCCTTAACGATTAGGAGTTAGAGGATAATTCTTTAAATATAACATATTACCATGTATTTTGGAAGCTATTCAAGTATTTGCCTTTAGGTGGTCATAGGCTCATGTTGGTGAGCTGATGATGGAAGGTACAACTCCTTAGCGATTAGGAGTTGGGCAATAATTCTTTAAATACAACATATTTCATGTTTTTTTAAGCTATTCGAGTATTTGCCTTTAGGTGGTCATAGGCTCATGTTGGTGAGCTGATGATGGAAGGTACAACTCCTTAGCGATTAGGAGTTGGGCAATAATTCTTTAAATATAACACGTTTCATGGTTTTTGGAAGCTATTCCAGTATTTGCCTTTAGGTGGTCATAGGCTCATGTTGGTGAGCTGATGATGGAAGGTACAACTCCTTAGCGATTAGGAGTTGGGCAATAATTCTTTAAATATAACACGTTTCATGGTTTTTATAAGCTATTCCAGTATTTGCCTTTAGGTGGTCATAGGCTCATGTTGGTGAGCTGATGATGGAAGGTACAACTCCTTAACGATTAGGAGTTAGAGATTAATTCTTTAAATATAACATATTACCATGTATTTTGGAAGCTATTCAAGTATTTGCCTTTAGGTGGTCATAGGCTCATGTTGGTGAGCTGATGATGGAAGGTACAACTCCTTAGCGATTAGGAGTTGGGCAATAATTCTTTAAATATAACATGTTTCATGGTTTTTGGAAGCTATTCCAGTATTTGCCTTTAGGTGGTCATAGGCTCATGTTGGTGAGCTGATGATGGAAGGTACAACTCCTTAACGATTAGGAGTTAGAGGATAATTCTTTAAATATAACATATTACCATGTATTTTGGAAGCTATTCAAGTATTTGCCTTTAGGTGGTCATAGGCTCATGTTGGTGAGCTGATGATGGAAGGTACAACTCCTTAGCGATTAGGAGTTGGGCAATAATTCTTTAAATACAACATATTTCATGTTTTTTTAAGCTATTCGAGTATTTGCCTTTAGGTGGTCATAGGCTCATGTTGGTGAGCTGATGATGGAAGGTACAACTCCTTAGCGATTAGGAGTTGGGCAATAATTCTTTAAATATAACACGTTTCATGGTTTTTGGAAGCTATTCCAGTATTTGCCTTTAGGTGGTCATAGGCTCATGTTGGTGAGCTGATGATGGAAGGTACAACTCCTTAGCGATTAGGAGTTCGGCAATAATTCTTTAAATTAACACGTTTCATGGTTTTTGGAAGCTATTCCAGTATTTGCCTTTAGGTGGTCATAGGCTCATGTTGGTGAGCTGATGATGGAAGGTACAACTCCTTAACGATTAGGAGTTAGAGGATAATTCTTTAAATATAACATATTACCATGTATTTTGGAAGCTATTCAAGTATTTGCCTTTAGGTGGTCATAGGCTCATGTTGGTGAGCTGATGATGGAAGGTACAACTCCTTAGCGATTAGGAGTTGGGCAATAATTCTTTAAATACAACATATTTCATGTTTTTTTAAGCTATTCGAGTATTTGCCTTTAGGTGGTCATAGGCTCATGTTGGTGAGCTGATGATGGAAGGTACAACTCCTTAGCGATTAGGAGTTGGGGGATAATTCTCACTAAGCGGAATACTAACTCAAGTCATTAAAAGCCCCCGCCTACGGGGTCGGGCTTCTAACACTCTCGTTGGTAATACCGTACTTACCTCCCTAGATGCACAATGTACTTTTACTGAACCTATTTTATATTTATATGTACTATACTAAAAAGCAAAAAATAAAATATTTTAAAAATAAAAATTAAACCGCCTTCAAAAATACGCTGGAACTAAAAAGTGCAAAATAATGTTGGTTCCTACCACTTAGGATTTCCTACCCAAACCTTTAAACCTTTTACCCTATTCATTGAAATAAAATATGATTCCTAGGTACCCCACTGATCTCAGTGAAGTCGGTGCCAAGACACAGAACAACAACAACTAAATAATATTACGTATACACTTCATAATATTAATAATATTTTGATTTAATTTATAATATTTTGAAGAGTATTTCTTAACCCTAAAATAATAACTAACCCTAAAATATGAGTGTTATGTAGCCTGTGGACGTATCTGTCTTAATTTTTATTTTTAAAATATTTTATAAAGATATCGGTTTAAGTCAGTTTTTTTTTTCATTTGGTGATTATTTGATTATATATCGACTGCTTGAATTGCTTCACAACTCACAACAGCCATGTACAAGTATGAATAAACTCGCAATGTTTTCACAATTCATTATTAACTCGATAAAGATGTCCTTCAACTTGTCTCTATTGTCACAGATAAGATTCAATAAACAATTAATATTTCTCTTCGAAACACCGAAATTAAATAAGTTGGTTGCTCTATTTCATGAACTATGGCGATAACACGATACCTACTGATTTGGTTTACATAAAATATCACTCAAGTGAAATCAAAACGGGTTAATGAATAAATATTACTCTTTTGGTACAGATGGTGCGTTTTTGATGCACTAGTGCGAGAAGTGGTTCATTTTACGTCAGGTCCAAAACTTCGGAGCGCCATCTGTACAAAAAAACGTCGTACGAGACACGTGCAAAAAGGAAATTCGTAACTCCTGACGATTTAAAACATCGCCACTCGTTCCGAATTTCATGTTTTTCGCACTTGTGTCGTAACTATTTTAAGTGTAGATGAATACCTGGTAAATTATACTGAAAAGAAAGAGTAACCGCTTGCTTCAGGAGTCTATTTATTTCCGAGTTTTCAGAAAAAATTGGATAATTATCATTTTTGCCTTTTTTAATATTGGGCAGTGGGGTGTTTATACTAGATAACGGAGACAAGTGACATTCAAATCGGGAATGTTTTCACATGGTTCAAGGGCAGAGAATACAATAGATAGCAAATATTCATAATAGTTTTAGAGTTCCTTTGAAAATGCTTGAATGTAAAAGATCTGGCAAAAAGGTTTTCGTCTATGCACTAGTCAGGCAAAATTTATGTCCTTTTGGCTGTCTTCATTTTCAAATGTTTTCGACACGAGTTAGGAATTTCCTTTTAGCATGTGTCTCGTACGACGTTTTTTATTATAGGATTTATAGGTGGCCCTTCGAAGTTTTGGACCTGACGTAAAATGAGCCTCTTCTCGCACTAGCGTGTAAAAAAGGCACCGTCTGTACTAAAAAAAGTATCTATTTTGTAATACGTCTGCGAAACGTTACAGTTGGCAGTTCGGCGAAATGAGATTCTGTAATATGTTGGTTGTAAAGTAAAGTGATTTTCGACAAAATTACTTTCGGCGATTTTGCGAGCCGATCTGTGTATTTTTTATATTTTTTTCAGAATGGTGGCACTATTGCAACACTTGTGAGGTCTACTCTGAGTTATTAAATGTAGGCATACTCGTTATATACATATACATGCTGAGGAACATACAAAATGTCATTTACCGAACAAGCTATGGATCTTAATCGTCTCTGTCTTCTCAAAGGAATTTCATCTATATTACTTAAGACGTAGTATATCCTCTTCTAGGACGCTTCAAGCAGATGTTAAAGGGACTTGCGCACCTGTGCCATTATGCTTGCAACTCTCATTATATACTTCAATGTAAACTGAGCTCTTAACATGAATACTTATAATAGGTATCGAAGCCAAGTTACAATGGGCAATAAGTATAAAAATGCTAGTAGTTAGTGGCTACATAATTGTCGCTAACTGCAGCTAATAAGGTTGCAACAAGTAGGAGAAGATCCTAATTTGATTCAATGTAAAGACTGAGACAGATCGTCGGTAGACTAGACAACCAAAACTCAATAAGTAACAAATAAAATCCGAACTCATTGGCAGTTGGCATTATAGTACATTACATCAGAGGATTTCCGCCCAAGTTGGTATATACCGGATAGGTAACGAGGCCGGGAATCCGAAATTAAAAAAAAAGTTACTTTGCTCGCCTAGACCTGAAAAGTGTTATGAAATTCCATTTCCATCCCGGTGAGTTACTGCGCCCTAAAAGCGATACCTACTTCCGAGTCTTTTTAAGGAACTTAAAGACAATATTTCATTGCATGTTTGAGAAAAATCTTTAACAGCCTGGATCGTGACATCAAAGAGGCGACTTTTTATGATATGTTTGTTAAAATATTTGAATTTGAATTGAAATTAAATGCTTTTTTGATAGACAAGGCATTGTTTACAGTACGGGAGTCATACAGTAAATTTAACATTAAATAATTAATTTGTTATCTGATATTTGTTACATTTATATTAATTTTCGTTATTCTTATTATCAAAGCCCGGGAGACGGGAGCAAAAATGCACTTGTCACTAGTGCTTAATTAAATATGGACTTTTCTATCGACATTGCAATTTTGCTCCCATCGTCCGGGCTTTGCTTATTCTTTATTTTTAATTTGAAACGTAATGTAATGGCATTTTTTAAATTGGTTTTGTATAGTATGATTAATATTTATTGGAATTGAATATTTACTTGAAATAAAGCTCGTATCCCAGTTCTAATTCTATACTAATATGATAAACAAGTTTGTTAAAAGTTGTCAAATGATATCACTGATAGTACCGTACGACTCGCGCTTGACCGATTGCTTATCAGCCGTTCGCTATCGGTCAGTGATTGAACCCCGATACCTTTCTATCTGTTTAAGAAGAAATTAAATAAACATTCTAGATTTTTCGGAATAATTCGTTGTAGTAGTATACGAGTATGCACATGCAACAGTGACTCGAGGTACAGTCAACCAAGTATTAGATTAGTAGATAAATTAATTATAGTAGTAGGTAGGTATTTATAAAGAATAATACAAAAATAAACTTCATTTCATGTCTGATTAAAATATTATAAATATTGCATGTCATATACCAAAGAAAAAAGCGACCAAGATCACCGTCGAGGTAAAATAGAAAGCACAAATCAAAATATTTTGTTAATAAATAATTTAATTTGTGTTTTCACAATACGTTCATTATAAATTGAATTAGAAATATAAACTGAAAAATCAAGAAACGGTATCGTATTGAATCAACATCCTCGAAAAATAAGATTTCTTACAATAGTGCAGTCATTGAAGCATTATTGCTCCGAATTTTTTTACTGTGAACCGAATTGCATACAATTTTGGAATTAGCTTCATCTTACCCTTAACTTCAACAGTGAAAATGATTTGAACTCCGCAACCACCCTGGGGGTGGTTGCCACCCCTTCTCGGGGGTGGATTTCTTTTTTTGCATAATAACATCAGATATCGATAGAAGGCCTAATTTTAAGCAAAAAATCATCTAAAAAGTTTTTCAAAAAATCCAATACTTTTTAAGTTATTGGCAATTGAAACTTCGCAATTTTTTCACGTTTTTCTTCGGTTTTTAGCAAATATCTTCAAAAATATACATTTTATCGAAAATTTTACAATAACAAAATTGTAGCAGGTAAAACCATGAACAATTTGGTTTTTTATAAATTATTCTAAGTGCAATATTAAGCAAGATATTAAGGATCAAAGCCGTTTTTTATTTTGTCTGAAATTTTATCGATGTGGTCAATGCCATCTAGCGGCGAGCAGATGCATTTTATGCATTCTAATACTAAAAGGTTTTGTAGTGCTTGAAATAAGCTTTAAAATTAGTACTATTAAAAGTCTTTTGCACGTAAAATAAGTGAGTTGTTTTGCAAATAAGGGGAGCATCTAATGTTTTTTCTTTTAAATCAATGGGTTTCATTAGTGCAATTTCCACCAAAATCAAAATTAATCGTATTCCGCCTAGAATTAACTTTATTATAAAGAGTTTGATAGATAGTATCAGTTTGGCTGCTTCAGGATACATAGTTTTCAAAAAAGTCACGATTGAAAAAAAAAACTTAATTTCAAATTTTTTAAAATCCCACTTTCTTTTCATAATATCTGTAAAATGGCGACAGATACGCATAAAAGTGTGTGGAATAAAAATTAAGGTATGTTTCTGACAAACAATTTGGTTTTTTTGTTTTTTCTGTCAAACAAAAATTGACTGAGATATGATTGTTTAAAGAGCGCGTGGCAGCGCAATCACAGCCTCTCTTAAGCCCTTTAACCCTTCACCGTTTTAGAAAAAGGTTTTTTACTATATATTGCAATGAAGGATGTTGTAGCTCTCTTAATTACCTTTATAATGGTTCTTAACCGACTTCAAAAAAGGAGGAGTTTTACAATTCCACGAAATATTTTGTTTTTTTTTTTTATGTATGTTCCCCGATTACTCGAGTAAAGACGCGTGTACCGATTTAGAAAATTCTTTTTTTGTTTAAAAGGGTATACCTTGTAATTGGTCCCGTTGTTATCGGGTCCAGATCCGATTATGAGATCCTGAAGAAATCGAGGGAACTCTTCAAATGTTGTAGGCACACATGACATTTTTCATTTACTTTCGAAGACCAATCAAGTATTTACGTCTAGTCATGAACGTCTTAAGTTGGTGATCTGATGATGGAAGGTACAACTCCTTAGCTATTACTTGTTGGGGATAATTCTTTAAATATAACATATTTCGCGTAATTTCGAAGCTATTTGCGTATTTGCCTTTAGGTGGTCATCGTTTCATGATGATGATAGGTACAACTCCTTAGCGATTAGGAGTGGGGATATAGTTCTTTAAATATAACATGTTTCATGTATTTTGGAAGCTATTCGAATATTTGCCTTTAGGTGGTCATAGTCTCATGTTGATGAGCTGATGATGGAAGGTATACTCCTTAACGATTAGGAGTTGAAGGATAATTCTTTGAATATAACAAATTTCATACATTTTCGAGATCTATTCAAGTGTATGCGCGTAGTACCTAGTTATCGTTTTATGTTAGTTAGCTGATTAAGGAAGGAACAACTCCTTAACGATTAGGAGTTGGGGGATGATTATTTTTGAAGCTATTCGAGTATTTGCGTTTAGGTGGTCATAATCTGGTGAGCTGATGATGAAAGTTTGACATTCCTTAACGTGTAGGGGTTGGGGTATAATTCTTGGGGTACAAGAGTGTAGAATAATATTTAAATCCTTTTCATTTCATCAAATAAAAAAAAAATATCAAGGGGTAGTTTTCAAGGGTTGAAAGGGGGTTAAAATGTAATAATTATTATAGAGAATATAAAATATTATTTACTCTATACTTAAATCTTTTTATGGTCATACCAAAGTATTTTTGTGATTTTTTCAATTTAGGGGATGTTTGCAAGGGTTGTAAGATTTTCAAGGGGTTGAAAATGATTTTAATATGAGGCACTTACTATTAGACATGTTTTCCAGCGATAAAATGGCTTAATGTAATTTTTCCATTAAGGGGTTGTTTACAACCCTTAAAAATAATAGGCGGAGTTCAGATCATTTTCACTTTTGAAGTTAAGGGTAAGATGAGCGTAATTCCAAAATTTCAGGCAAATCGGTTCACAGTAAAAAAAATCGGAGGTAATACCGTATTTTTCGCTTCAATTACTGCACTACAACCGTTTTTTGGATACTAAATAATAATACATTATTAGTCAAAACTACTTTTTTACATTATCTTAACAATTGCAATTTATTTGTGTTAGTTCATCATGAACGATTTTCAATTTCAAATGTACAGTCAAGGGCATAAATATATATACACTTTTTTATCTTATGCCATAAAAATAAGGTGCAAAAGGGTATACATATTTTTGCCCTTGACTGTACACCGGACTCTTAACAGCGTTCGTTGGTCAACGGGTGACCGCGTGGACAAGTTTCAAACGTCAGAATAAAATTAATATACGCAATATAATCCATTCTCATAGTTTTATTTCATTATATTTCGTTCTTTAGTTAATAACTTTCAGATGGAGGCTATCTACTGTGAAATGTATTACGTAGTAACGTTTATCGCTGATTCGGAACAATAATTACATAACCTTTAGGTATTTATTCAACGATGCATCCACTAATATCTCGAATCATCATTCGCTTGATCACAATGTTAATCAACACAGTGTCACCACTAATAAGTTTTTAATAATAAGAGCGGATTCACGTGTTTTCGTCATGCGACTGACTCAGCCCATGCCTTGCACTAGTAACACACATTTCTAACTTTTATAAGTATAAAGCATAGTATGACGACAATTATACCACATCCGGATATAGTTCCTTCTAAACAGGGGCCAAGGGAGACAAAGGCGAGTTTTTTGGTCCAGGTCAAGGAGAAAATTAATGTGGTGTCATACCTGGATGCTTAGCCAAGTTGCCAATCGCTAACGCTTAGTAGCGTATCGTAGTTTTCCCTCTCTGTCACTTTTTCATGTTAGTGTGACAAAGACAGTTAGCTGCCTTTCGTTTACGAATGACGATTAAGCGTTAGCGATTGGCAACTTGTCTAAGCACCCAGGAGCTCAAACTGCGACCATAATAACATGGACGTCTAACGCCAGCTCAAAGATGCCCCCAAAAACAAATGTTTAATTGTGCCAAGATGGGCAGGAGCGGCAGGACATAGCGGTTTTCGTAAAACCGCGCATATTTCGGCGCAACACCTTTGACAAATGTTTATAGAATATCATCATCATCATCATATCAGCCGCAAGACGGCCACTGCTCAACATAGGCCTCCCCCAAAGATTGCCACAATGACCGGTCCTGCGCCACCCGCATCCAGTGGACTCCTGCGACCTTCACCAGGTCATCGGTCCACCTTGTGGGGGGCCTACCCATGCTACGCCTTCCGGTACGTAGCCGCCACTCAAGAACCTTCCCGCCCCAACGGCCATCGGTTCTACGCGCAATGTGCCCCGCCCACTGCCACTTCAGTTTAGCGATTCGGAGAGCTATTTCAGTTACTTTGGTTCTGCTGCGGATGGTCTCATTTTTAATCCGATCACGCTATAGAATATAGCCAATCATAACTTTGATTGACCAATCACAACTATTTTTAAGTGGCGGTTTTTATCTTCTTCTTCTCAGTCGCTCCCTCATGGCTGAGGATCGTGACCAACAGTAAAATTCTTCCACTTGACGCGGTCTAGGGCCATATGGACTGCCATCTGCATGGAACCACAAGCTTTCTTCAGGGGGTCCGTCCACCTTATCGGTATTCCACCCCTGGAGCGTCGGCCTTCGACTTTGCCGAGAATAATGTTCTTTTGGAGAGTGTGCTGATTAGAACGCATGATATGCCCGAAGAATCTGAGTATCCTCTCCTGACAAATAGTTGAAAGCCGCTTGGTAATATTCAGCTCTTGCAATATTGACTCGTTTGTTCTAAATGCAGTCCATGGGATCCTGAGCATCCTCCTCCAGCACCACATCTCAAAAGCGTCGATCTTTTTCCTATCTAGGGTTTTTAAGCTCCAAGTTTCAGCGCCATACATAAAGATGGAGAAGACCAATGCTCGTACCAACCGTACCTTGGTTGCACGACGAATACCGCGGTTCTTCCACAACTTCTCCAATCGAGCCATTGCACTTTTGGCCATTCCTGCACGTCGACATATCTCTTGTGTATTGCCACCACCATTAGAAATGAGCGACCCCAGGTAAACAAACATATCCACTTTCTCGTAGCTATCAAGGGCATTGGATTGAGGAAGAACACCTGCTCGGTCTACTACCATGATCTTGGTTTTACTATGGTTTATTCTCAATCCAACTTTAGCACTCACTGCTTCAACTTTCTTCAGCAGAGCGGCCATGTCCTCTTCACTCGAAGCCACAATAGTAGTGTCGTCTGCGTACCTTAGGTTAGTAATGTTATGGCCGCCTACCCTGATGCCGAACTGACTGTCCTCAAGTGCTTTTCTCATAACGTATTCGCCATACAAATTAAATAGTACCGGAGACAGAATACATCCTTGCCGCACGCCACGCTCCGGACGATATGGTTTCGAGAATGTATCATCTACCTTCACGCAGCTTGTGCTTTCAAGGTACAGATTCTGAATCAGGAACACAAGGTGGTTAGGAACTCCCATTTCAATTAGCACATCAAACATGGTACTCCACTGAACACAATCAAAAGCCTTGGCGTAATCAATGAAACACAGGACCAGGGGAATGTTGAACTCGCGACATTTTTCAATGAGTATCCGAACATTCAAAATTTGGTCCCGTGTTCCCTTGCCGGCGACAAACCCAGACTGTTCTTCCGGAATCTGCCGAGTTGTAAATGAAGCTAATCGAGCGTGTATTATGTACAAAAGGATTTTACTGGCATGAGACATCAATGACAGAGTACGGTAGTTTTCACATTTTCTAGTGGAACCTTTTTTATGAAGGGGAACAACTGAGGATTGAGTCCAATCATCAGGCCACTGACCGGTCTTCCAGATCTTGTTACACAGTCTGTGAACCAGGCGAATGCCTTCCTCCCCTAAATGTTGAATCATTGCCGCTGAAACACCATCGGGACCCACTGCATTGTTTTTTAGTTTTTTTATAGCGGCCTGTACTTCCGAGAGTAGTATAGGCGGCTCCTCAGTGTATTCGTCCCACTTTCTGTCAATCATTGGGCCCTTGTCATCACGATACAGGTTACAACAATAACTCCTCCATCTTTCCAAGACGCAGTCAAGGTCTGTCAAGATGTTACCTTTATCGTCGTCTACCATACAACATTTTGGCTTGAAGGTACCAGTCAACTGCTTCACTTTTCGGAAAAGGTCCTTTGTGTGATATTGATTAGAGTGTCTCTCGATCTCGTCGCATATGCCATTAATGTATATGTCTTTATCCCTTCTGGTCGATGTCTGTACCAGTCTATGCAACTCATTGTATCGGGATCTCAGGTACTCAGTGTCCAAACCTTCACACCTCAGCTTCTTCCGCTCATCCACAAGTGCCCAAGATTCGGCACTGATCCATTCCTCTTTTTTCCGAACGATTCTGTTGGCATCTCTGCTTCCTCGAGCGGTGATCAATATGGCCGATTTCAAATTAGTCCAGTCTGCTTCACTTGAATCAAAAGGATCCCACGTCACCTCCTTGATCTTTTCCTCAACAGAGTTTTTAAAATGAATCAAGGCATGATCATTTAGTGACACTGTACTGGGAGCACTTTTTTTCGTTTTCTTAAGGCGTAATCTAAAATCAGCAACAAGGAGCTGGTGGTCAGTGCCGCAGTCTGCCCCCGGGAGAGTCTTAACATTAGAGACTGAGGATCGCCATCTAGAATTAATCGTCACGTAGTCTATTTGGTTTCTATGACCCGCTGGTGAGGTCCAGGTGTATAACCTTCTGGGATGGTGTTGGAACCAGGTATTCATGATAGTGAGCTGATTTTCTATGCAAAAGTCGAGAAATTTTTCGCCTCTATCGTTTCTGTCTCCCAACCCGTATTTTCCAACGACAAGACCTTGTAAAGGATCTCCTGCTGTGGCACCAATTTTGGCATTGAAGTCTCCCAGTACTACTGTGATCTCTCTCGCTGGTATTGACTTCAGGATGGACACTAAATCAGCATAGAATTGGTCCGATTCTTCTTCATCAGCTTGGGCTGTGGGAGCGTAAACTTGGACAAAGTTTATAGGAAAAGGATTCGCGTCTAGTTTGATGGTAATCATCCTGTCATTCGGTGTTTGATATCCCTTGACAGTATCCTTCAGAGACTTCGGGATAAGGAAACCCACTCCGTTCCGGCTATGATCATCAGGCCCCGAGCAATATAATATATTCCCATTCTCTGTTGTAAAATGGCCACTGCCCCGTCGATGAGTTTCACTTAACCCCAGAATTGTCACTCTGCATCTTTGCATCTCCCTCTCAACAATGTCCAGTTTCCCCGGTTTAAGTAGGCCTCTGACATTCCAAGTCCCCATGCGAATCGACGTGCGTAGTGAGGTCTTCGTAATCTTCTTACCAGTAGCATAGTTTCCACTTACTGCCTGGTGGGCCACAGTCAAGTGGCCGGTAGCATACTTCCCACCATGCGACCCGGAACCGCAATGGCGCCGAGGGTCAGTCGGTTCGCATAACATAGCACTAGCATCATTATTGGGACTGTTCATGTTGGTTTTCTTGGGAAAAATAGTCGCAGTAGCTTCCCCTTGCTTTCTGCGCCAGCCATTTTAGGAATGATTTGGATTCCAAGGTCGTTGTAGCCTCATCCTGCCGATTGCCCGGCAGGGCGTATGGTTATACCGCCATTGCTCGGTCGCCATTGCCTCGTCTGTTGTCTAGCAGGGGGACCGCGGTTGCTATAGAGCCACCGCCGCTGATGGTCCAAATGAAACACCAGCGCGGGCAGGTGAGGATGACAGTTGGGGCCGACAAAGATCTTAAGAGTCGTTCTCCCCCTTACCCCCCGCGTCCATGGCGTGCGGCTTCCATGTTTTACTTGTTCGTAGAGCTCAAAACAATAGCGGAATAACGTACGGAATGGCGTTTAGGTCATCTATTCTCATGGCGGTAGAGTACCTACATCATACATGTTCAGATATTTATCATAGCGGTTGCTCTGATATGTCTGTACAGTTGATTACAAAGAGATGTGTCCGTCCACGTTTTCAATATAAAGAATCTCTTTATTTTTGACTGTATCTAGAAATACCTCAAAATGACATAAGGATAAAATAAGAAAAACATCAGCACAAAATCTGAAAATTTTATCGACAAAAATATACCCATACTGCCATGCTAAGTCCAAAAGACGCATTTCTCATAGTAGTTCTATGGGAGATGCGTCCTTTTTTGTTAGCCTGGCAGTATAGGTAAGATAAAAACTGCCGCTAATGAAACACAGAAATGCGAACTTTATAGAGCATATGGTGTTAATGGCACCATAATTCTATTACTCAGTTTTTTTTTTATCTGAGAGCAAGAAAATTCTACATAATTATCGATCCTGCTCACAAAAACATCTTGAAAATTTACTGAGAAATCTTACCAGTCAAGGGACAATGAGATGAGGGCCAATCAACTTTTCGATCGACATATCTTCTGTCTCCTGCGTTACTTTTCATGAACTTATAAATGTACGTCAATTAATATCACACATATTTACAATGAAATACCGTTGGAACCTAAATGTATCGATGTGAACTTGTGTAAGGCATAACGCATGTGCAACTTATAAGGATTTTTTCTAGCAAACTTGATGAAATTTTCACCTGCGTTACGGGACAAAATAGTGTTGATCGAAAAGTTGATTGGCCCATGAATGTCATAATATACGGAATAGACTTACGGACTATTTCAGAACCCGCAGAAAAATATATCCTTCAGATAAAATTATCACATTTTTTTTCCCAGGCTTACAAAAGTAAGGCATTATATCCTTACAAACATATCTGTTGTTGAAATAGAGAGCTTCGCTTAGCTTGTCAGTTGGGTAAAAAATACAACAATTGAAAGACATCAACTTTAAAATGATACATATGAAAATATAAATGATGTGTGAAAAATGTATGTTAATAGGTATGTATGTTTTTTCGCTACGCGCCGTACGCTGAAAGTCAAAAGTTAGAAACAATAAAATAAAATAAACAAACTATGAAAAGTGAATAGGTGTCTACGATTCTACATAGAACAAACATTTTACCATTTTTTTCTTAAATTTAAGTTTCTGGCTGTATGTATAAGTTTATATGCCTCTCCACATAAAGATTATACAAAAAACAAAAAAAAAAATCTAAATTATTGAAAATGTCTATGATGACTGTTTTTCTCTAAAAAATATAGAGCTTTTGAATTTTGAACCTTTGAACGCGTTCCAAATTAGCAAACGGCCGAATTTTCTTACAACTCTGCTAACCGGCGTTGTGGTTATTTAGAAATAAATGGAATTTGAAACGTGTCGGTTCCTGTGGTTTCACTAAACCGCTCAAATATTAAGTAAGAGCTATCAATTTTCTTTACAATCTCGATTGAAATTTGAGATCTAAGTAAAATTACCTACTTTCTGTAATAAATACCACGAATAATTGTCATGTAGTAAGTATACAAATAAAAATAATATTAAAAATATTGATAGCCTTAAATAGCAAGTACGTATCGAATTTATTTTCAACAAAAACACCTGGGATAAAATATCTCAGAAAACACGAAAGAAATCAAATTAAATATTGTACTTACAGTAAAATATTCCCATATAAAAGCCGGCTATAGCTATAGCTATTTTCACAAAATCATTTGTCGCGTCAAAATCGAACTTTTTTAATAAGTCACTCATGATGTAAGCTTTCACTTGTCGCGCGCCGCACTGACTGTCCACCATTGCTCACTAATAAAAAACCTTTTATTTTTTTAATAACACTGACCAAGTGCACCCGTACTGATAACCCCACGACCGGAGTTGATACAGCCGAAATGCATAGGGGTCGTGAAATGAGGTGCGACGTTCGATACGTATGGTTGTGTCCAAGGTTCGGCAAAGAATGATTGTCAAGCGGGCCGGTTTGCTGACCAAAGGAATTATTATCATTCTAAAATTACACAAGTTCACTTTCCTACTTACACTTTATAATGTTAGGATTAGGGATTACTGACATGTTTATCGTGCGTTCAACTTAATTGTGAAATGTAAGTCTTATTAGTGTCCAACAACTAAAGCTTAGTAATTGTACATTTCATGCCATTACGCTGCTCCAATATTACATGGTTCTATGTTGCACTTTTGTAAACTTGAACTTAAGTTAACTTATTTTTTTTTATAATAGGGTTATTTCAAAACCAAGTGAGTCGGGAAAATGGCTCTAAAAGACTCATCTTTTGAACTCAAAAATCATAAAACTATCGCCTAAAATGCGTGCAATGAGGAATGGCATAATTATACATATAGGTATGAACAAAAGTTATTAAGTTAAACTTTTGTTCAAACCTTTGAAAAAGAAAACTTAATGTTTGATTTTGTATATATGTTTATTTTTACAACTGCCTTTCATATTATTGTGACGAATGGAAATACTGAGCCTTACATCGAGCATGGCCCGACATCCTCTTGTCTTTGATTTAGTAATGAATCCTCCAAGTCCTCTTGTTCATATTTTTATTAACCACAAATATCACAATAGCGTGACTTGCATAGAAGTCAGGGCTAAACAAATTACCTTATGTCACTTATCCGGCAGTTACTGAAGCAAAGGCAGTAAACTGAAGATGATAATATATTGATCTCTAAATTACACTTTGTTCTATAAAACATAAAGTTTATATTAGATTTCATTCAGCACATATAATAATAATAAATAATAATAATTGTTTATTAAGTAAAACATTGTACATTTTTTTTACTCTTAAGGACTAGGAAAAAAATATATGCGAACTGTTGTTTACAAATGCCTGAACTAGCTTATATACATATAGTACTTAGTAAAGCCGTTTGAGACTTTTTACATGGATCATACAGTATTTATATACTGTATGATCCATGTAAAAAAGTCCGATGCAGTAATATGACAGTGTGCTTACTACAAGTTCGTAAGGTAGAACGGGGTGTGTAAAAATGCAGGGCGACTTTAATATCTTCGTGTTTAACTCTTACTATATATTTTTAGATCTTGGTAAATCAAACATGATACTTAATGCTTACTTTAAGTGCCTACTTTATAACGTAAACGAATCAATAAATGAAATTAATTAAATTTACACTTTAATGGCCATTTTAAATCTATCAAAGCAATCCCATTTTATCCTAAAGTCACCCCGTTCTACGGTAACGTTTACGTTATCGTATACTCGATGCGTAAAGTAGTCCATCACACTCCAATACATCATTCTGTAGCCGTACCATGAGCTGCCGCTACGTTATTAACGCGGACTTACATTCTATCCGAAACGAGCGGGATCTACAAACAAATAAAACATGGAAGCCGCACGCCATACTAAATTGCCTTCCAAAAACAGTCCTAAATTTTAGTTGACAAGTGTCACCCCCTCTTCAATGCATCACGGTAATGAATTTCAATATCAACCTATAAAAAGTTGTCTAAAATTAGTTGTCATTGGTCCATCAAAGTTTTGGCTATAATTCATAAACATTTGTCAAAGATGTTGCGCCGAAATATGCGCGGTGTTAAGAAAAGCGCTATGTTCTGCCCATCTTGTCTTGGCACAATTGAACAATTGTTTTTGGGGGCATTTTTGAGCTGGCGTTAGACGTCCATGTTATACATGGTCGCAGAGCAGGATGGATAGATAGTATTGCGCGTTAATAACGTAGCGGCAACTCATGGTAGGAGGGCTAGTGAACGTGATAAACTGCTTTACGTATCGAGTAAAGCCTAACGTTAGGTACCCATATGATGATGATAGATGCGGACACAGTGCAAAAATATGTATACATGACCTTATATACCTACTCTGTTTGGTTTGGTGTTTAAAAAAAAGGTAAACAATCTTGCAGTATCTTTTTATTGAAAAATGCATATAAAAATCCAAACTAGGTACTTAATTAATCAAAAACAATGTAAATCACTGTATTTCCTTGTTATATTATGTATATTTGCTAATGCTTATTTTCTACTCGTAGTTTTCAATAAAAAGATACCCACTGCAAGATTGTTTACCTTTTTTTAAACACCAAACCAAACAGAGTATAGTAATAGTCATAGTGTCGTGTAGAAAATGGTGGTGGTAAAAAATCATCCTCACTTTACGAGTAGGTAGCGGAGGTAAGTACCAGATTTTTTTCTATATTTTAAGCTAAAACTTTGTCGGTGGGATTAATATACCTATAGACCTATACCAAATTGCTATTTTCTATTTTTTTTATTAACGGCCAAGAAGCTATGCTGCGCCTGCTGCGGACAGATAGAGGGACGGATAGACGAACATAGACTTAGACAAACTAAGTATAAGGGTTCAAGTCAATACGGAACCCTAAAAATGTGCGAATCGTGGTGATAGGTACCTATACAGTAAATTGGGTATTTTGTACACTAGAAACCATTGCTCTTGAAGAATGTATAGGCGTCGATGCGTAATGCGTCTTAAATTCTGTGTTTTCATACAGTCAAGGGCATAAATATGTAAGTATACACTTTTTATATTATGCCGTAAAAATAAGGTGCAAAAGTGTATACATATTTTTGCCCTTGACTGTACAGTAAACCAAATTTAAGACGGATTATCGCTACTACACTACGGCCATAGGAACTTACTCATGAAAAGGAAATAAGTGCCGCTAAGTTTTTTGACTGTAACTTAAAAAATCTTATTTTATTAATAGACCACTTTACACTGTAAAGTGTTCTATCTATATGTCGTGAAATTAAATTTAATTCATATACGCTATTACGCCGTGTGGTGACGGCAGTAAGAATACATTTGTCACCACCCCAACTCCTCCTGCGGGTGTCGTAAGAGTCGACTATGGGATTGAAGTGTCACTGGCCATTATTTGATAAAAGATTGATGATGGGCAGCAGCGTCATCATAGTGGACACATTACTGCGATCGCCAATCCGCTTGCCCAGCGTGGCGATTATGGGTATTTACCTCCTAATGCGTCTATAAGCATAGTTAATAGAAGAGGCCTACGTCCAGCAGTGGACTATCATAGGCTGATGATGTGATGTGACGCTAATTGAATCCGTTTTGGATATTTTTATTTCATGCTTAATAAACTTAAATAAAGTAGCAGTCGCGAGCCCTTATTCCCTTTTGAGTAAAGAATGGAAAACAACATTGTATCAGACATGACACGAATTACTATTCAGCCATATGACAAAGATGACTAGGTTCAAAATAGCCAGCTGCAGAATATCGAGTTGTGTGGCATGTGACGTTAGAAATTAAATTAAAACAATCGGCCATTAAGTAAAATGGCCTCCTATCATGGTTGTGAATTGTAAATATTTACTCCATAAACGTTCGGTCGGCCATAGACTAATACAGGGTGGAACGACGATCCTTTCCGCTACCGACCATTACGATGAACTTTCAGTATGGGACCAACATCGAAAACGTACTTTTACTATTGAACTCTAACTAATCACTTACTTTGTATAAGGGGTTAACATTTTGTAACACCTTCGCTGTGGCAATTAGCTTAACTCGTAATTAACCATACCTTGTATGGGGTCGAAAAACACCTCACTCCATACTAACTTAGCCTTTACAATAAAGAAGCAAGTAACCAAACGACCCACCCGTCGAGCGAGTTTCATTGTCTTGCCAAAGACAAGAACTCAATTAGGGAAAAAAATGTTTACCTATGAAGGTGCACAGATTTATAATAAATTACCGTCTGCTTTGAGAGGGGCAAGCTCATTCAACGAATTTAAAATACAGTTATCACACTACATTTTTAACCACTACCCACCTTAAAAAAAATTAATCATATGAGCGTGCTCCTATCAAACGATTTTAAGTTTCTACCGTTATAAAATTATTATTTTACTATAATGCTGTTCTCATGTAAGTGACTTGTATGTCTTTTTTTTGAGAATAAATATCTTTAAACCTAAAAACCCCCTACCGCAGTAAACGTGTAAAATATAAGTCGATGTTGGTACGATACTGAAAGTTCAGTAATGGTTGGTAGACTCGGTTGTTAGCGGGAAGGTTCATCGTTCCATTGTACCCTGTATAATATTTCTAGACGCTAAAATGAATCTGGATTAGTCTCTGTTATTAAAGGCCCGGCCACGACATTGGTCTAAGGCGACCAGCGGCGAGTGAATCCATATGAGTTAGAGCGGGATGCCGATATGGGTACTCCCTCTCGCACGTATGGTTTTCTGCTAAGCCGGTCGCCTTGGACCAATGTCGTGGCCGCGGCATAATGACGCCTTCGTTTTCACGAAGTTAGTAGCGGTAGTAGGCCCGAATATTCGTGCCCTTAGCGAATAGTGGCGCCAACTAGTGGCATACGTTTTCGTGAAAACCCTCATTACCGCATATGCTATTCTTTTCTTTCGGCGACGTTGACTGATGTAGCCGTGGTGTCGTAGTCACGATTTTCCGTTGTCGTCTATGGCCGACTGTGGCGATCAAAGGGTTAATATGTTTTAGAGCCGAACGTACACACGCAACAGCGACTAAGAGGTTATAAAGTCAGTTTTCTTAATCATGTTAAGCACGCGTAGCAATTGCATTAGTAATTGCGAATGAAACCTTGAAATAATTTATTCTAGAGGAAAATATAAGGAAAAATCATTTGATTAGCAATTTTTATAATAATTATTACTGTATTTGATAAAACACGCGAAATACAATGAATTTGTTTTTATATTTAATACTAATGTGTATTCTTTTCGATATTTTGTATTATTTATTTAGTTTGTACAATTATTTTGGTATTTTTTGATGGCTATAGATGGCATATACTAGTAAATATTTTAAGAATTTCAATTAAATAATTTCATACAAACAATTCTGTGTGGTAACATTTATTTACATGACATAGGGATTATATTTCAGCATAATAATGTTTAATGAGCTGGATTTTGTTGAATTTTAGACAATATTCTATTCAGGAATCTAGTAAGTTTGAAATCACCTGGGATTAAAAAAAAGAGGCATAACAAATAAAATAAAATTAGTAACTCTGGCACATTAAAAGATAAACTAGAAATAAAAAATATAAACTAAGCACCTAAAAAAATGTATATCGTTGGGGATAGTCCAATACCGTGTAACTACCATAAAGCAGATAGAGTTCAAATATCAAACAATTGACACTCAAACTGATTCTAATTGAATTTGTTAGTTACGCGGTATTGGACTATCCCCAACGATATCTAGTATAGAAACAAGGCAATTACAATGCAAAAACAAATTATAATGGCAAACTTCTAGCTAGATGTAGAGAGGCTATCAATTGCTGTTTGTAATGAAATAAATATTATGGGACAATTTCAATTTCCATTTGTCCCACAGTAACCTCAATACAAAGATCGGTTGTGAGCTGTCCACATCCATTGGACACCCGCAACCTTTACCAGGTCGTCGCTCCACCTTGTGGAACTCTCTGGGGGAGGCTTGGCTTGGCTGCCATCATCATCATCATCAGGATTGGCTGATGATTTTGATGATGAACCTCAATACACGATTATTCAATTACAATATTTTTTTCTGTTAGTAAAAAATATGCCTCATTCCTAATATAGGTTTCTCTACGGAACTGATATTGATATTTATCTGATTTTTTTTTTTTTTTTTATACCACGTCGGTGGCAAACAAGCATACGACCCGCCTGATGGAAAGCAGTCACCGTAGCCTATGGGCGCTTGCAACCCCAGGGGTGTCAGATGCGCGTTGCCGACCCAATAAGAACTTGTACACTCCCCTTTTGAAGAACCCCATACTGTAGTCCAACGGGAAAAAATAAGTCCCCCAAGTTTCTTACCGGTTCTTCTCGGGGTCAGTGGTGTAGGGTTAGAACCGGAAGTAGTTTTAATTTTATGTAACTTAGACGATTCAAGAGTTGGTTGCTATTCCAATTTGAATAAAGAATCATTTGACTTTGACTTTGATATTGGACTTAGTCCCACTGATCTTAAGCTGTGTACTACCACAAAAGTATTAATGTAGTAGCCAATTTTAATCACACAATTATCACCTTAGGTGTGGGTATTAAAGTTGGTAGTTGGGAGACTAATCATCCACCATTTAACAGAAATTGGGAATGGAATTAGAATCAACTCCCAAAATAGAGTATTTGAAACTAGAAACCATAAAAAACAAATGCATGCATCATAAATAAAATCAACTCGTTCAAATAGGTCTTTGGATTAATAGAGGATAATTAAATAAACTAACAGAGATTTCCTTATAACTGACTGATATGTAACATGGATAATGTGCTTTCCTACGGGACAGGCATTGCCTAGTGTAGGAATCATGTCAACCAATGGTAAGGCATATTGTGTTACTTTCAAATTCAGAATTACACTTATACTATAGTAGGTACTGCTATGTATAGAAATAGGTTATTGTGAATTTGTAAAGTTAAATAAAATATGTTTTATGTTATGTTTTTATGTTATGTTTATAAGGCTATAAAAAATAGGTCAGAGCAGCTGTGCTGCGAGACATATATACAGTTTTGAGTTGTTTTATATGACATTGATATGTTTAAATCATGTGATATGATATCTTATCTGCATCTAACTAAACAATTTTGTATGAGTGACCATTGGATATTGCAAAAAGAGATTAAATATTTCGTCAACACCTAAACCGGTTGTCTAGAGAGGACAATGTCGCAATGAGCATGAGTTAGAAAACCAATTTGAAAACAATGAGATTTTTTTTGAAAATTTCTAATTAAAATATTATTAAGGCTGCAAAATATCGATAAATTATAGAATAACAAACTTACCAATCATCTCGTAGAACGTAGCCGTGAGGCTGGCTGTATAATTATCCACAAAACCCATATTCTTCAAAACAGCTGATCACTACGCAAATACTTAAAACCAAAAACAATACTTTACTGTAAAATACTGACACGATAACGTAAAAGTAATGATTGGAATATGTTGTGAAATACTGGTGGGAGCATTAGAATATCAAATAACGCTTTGTTATCATTTTATTCAAAACAAAAAGAGTTAAGAGTAAACTGAATCGATCAACAACTATGACTTGACAGCTGCCATCGTCAAGGCCGTCAACGTCAATGCTAAGGTGCTTTTTACTTGCTATTTTGGAAGAGTACAAAATATAACACAACACAATGCAAAATGAGTTTATTATTGATGTGAAAGTTACTTTTGGTAAATAATGAGTGGGAGCTTTTAGAACGCAAAATTACAAATAACACGAAGATTACACTCCAAATATTGGGGAAGACTATGGCAAAGCAATTTGAAATTAGAAAATATCCAGACTGTTATTACAGTAAAGTACCTTTTCCAAGAACGGTTTTTTCATGAGGGTAACACCATGTATCTCTTGTAAAAAAAGTTACGACTTGAATGTCTTGAATTAAAGTTATTGAAGTTGTCAAAATAATAAAGTAACCTAACCTTTGCTGTCGTCCGTCGATTTTTTCTCATTTACATTTTACATGAATTATTTATATAGCCGCATAAATCTTTGATGAATTGAAGTTTAGGCTGTATTGAATACATAAATATTTACTATTTTCAAGTGTCATGGAAGTGTCCCTGCGCTCATTTCGAGGGTTTAGCCGGTTTTTTCGTAATTCTTCAGTTACATCATTTAGGTACGTTTCAGGAGTCACTGGAACAGCAGTAAAAGAAGACGTTGACACTGAACTGGTGAACGCTTACAATGTTGATATTAAAGCAGGTAAATTATAGTTCTTTTTAATTTCGAGAACCATGTATATCATCAGCTGACGTTAGTGGAAGTAACTTTAGTTAAATAAGTATTCATATCATGGTTATTTTCTTAAGTTGAAGTATTATAATTCCATGAAGTCCTAAATCTGAGTGAAACTAATGCATCAATTTAGGAGCTCTAAAAATTTCAAATAGATTTTTAAAACAAAATCATAATTGAATTCTACTTAGTTTAATTCTAGTACTGTTTTATTCTTGTAAACCATATTGAAATATTTTTTATGGCCATGTTATTCTTATAGTGCGGCTAACATGGCACCCCTTTCTTGGAAGGGCTCCATTCATCTTTAAACAAGTGCAGGGTCTTGTAATGGCAGATCTGGCAGTCAGCAGGCTTACAACAGATAAAACTGTTGAGAGTTTCATTATATTATTGAACTAGGGAATAATAACTACCATTCAATTTTACTTTTAACCTGTCTAAAAGTTTTTAAACAAATTTTTATGGAACATCTGAAATTGTTTTATTAACCCTTTACCTACGGGTGTCAACCAGAGTTGCCACCACTGTCAAATTAAAGTCATACTTATGTAATGGTGTCAAGTCAAACAATTCAATAGCAAATATTATGGCCCCGTAGGTAAAGGGTTAAATATTTTTGAGTTGTGTAAATATTTTTAAACTCTACAAAATGGTGATTTATTTTGAAATAATTTTATTTTAAATAATTGACACTGTCTAAATATTAGCTGTAATGTACCAAAGATAAATACCGAATTCACCAATGTCTGAGGTGGGACCTACTTCACACAAAAATTAATTGTTTATACCAAAGAAAAATAGTTATAATGATTTGGCGTTTTTGCTTTAAGCAGTATGAAAACTGATGATGTGAGTTCAAATTCCACCTTGGATGATGATTTTTTTAAAGGTTTTCTTTGTTTATGACACCTCATATTTATAATTCATTACATAGTAAACCATATTTGATTTTTTTTCTATTATTATATAGACAGATATTATTTTGGTCACTACCAAAATAATAAAAAAAACGAATAATATTGCCTTTCTTGAAATTCGTATAACAGTAGCATCACCAATTTTCTTTAAAACAATTGAAAAAAAGCAAACATGGTTTACTTATTGAATAACAAAATGAGAGGGTGCCTCATAGAAAATTGGAATAGGGAGGGCAATGGGCAATTTATTGGTCCAAAATCCTACAAAATTGTAAATATAAGGATAATAAATATAAGTAACTACTTAAAAAAAACAAATTTTATTCTGCAAAAATTTGACTATTCACAATGAAACAGCATTTCATTTGTCTTATCAATAATGTTTTGTCAGTGACTATACCAGTGGTCTTTATCACAAGATGACATAAAGTTGATAAACATGCCAATTTTCAATGAAAACATTATATAATTTACAAATAACTGAGATAACCAATGTCAATTACTTTTTTTTGTAGAACAATTCAAATATTCCTTTTTTCTATTTATGTTTGTAGTAAGTAGTGTATGGGTTTTTTAATATTAGATTTTATATACCAAAGGGAAAATACTGAGTTCATCAATGTCTGAAGTGGAACCCACTTCCCACCTCACACCCATCCTCAATTGTCATTCTGCTTAAAGCAAAAAATGCCAAATTGTTAAAATTTTTTTCTTTGGTATAAATAATTAATGTTGTATTAATATAACCTATCATTTATTATTTACCTACATAGCAGTGTTATTATCTAAAAATACAAATAAAAAATAAGACACTAATTTGATTTGTTCCACAAAAACTTGTTTTATTAATTAATTACATCAGCACCATCTCACACTAATACCTATATACTTATTTTAGATATTTTGTACAATGTTGACATGTAATAATACAATTGTTATGAAATAAATGAATGTGAATAAGAATATACACTCTATTGCTCTAAAACTACCATGTTTGCATATACTATAACAAGAACAGGCTTCAACCTTTTCGACGTCACGTCAAATACACAAACTATCACTAGACGCCACCTCACCAAAGTATCAAAATTGTTCCTTTACGCAAGTGCGTGTTAGACTATATTGCTCTGTGAACCGTGACTTACAATATCGGTCTATCGTGTTATACCTGTGTTGTGGATATATCACTAATTGGCGTCAGATTAATAAATAAATATTTTTGGACATCTTTACACAAATCGACCTAGTCCCACAGGTAGCTCAATTAAGGCTTGTGATGTGGGTACCAGGCGACGATATATATAATAGATAGATACATATACATACATAAGGAACAAATATTAGTAAATACACAAATAATGCCCTCGCCGGGATTCAAACCCATAACCTTCAGCTACGGAGGCTGACATCTTTAAACTTGTTTTTTATAGAAAAATACAAGATTAAAGATGAATTGCTTATATTGCTTGCTTGTATTGAAGGTTTCTTGGTCTTTGGCGTGAACTTGCGGTGCCGGTATATCAGTCATTGGCATTTATAAATTTAAAGACCTAACTTATGATACAGGAGGAGCAGTTCCCGTGTTCAGGCGTGCCCTGCTCTTCCCCTCACGAGTGGCGCTCCAAGATGAAGTGGGGATCTACACGTACGCTGGTCTCCATCAGGCTGCCAGCCAGCTCAGTGAGGAGATCTCAGCGAACTTGGGTATGTTACTGAGTAATAATACAAGGTAGCCAAAAAATTTGTGGATTCCCATTGCCTGTGAGGTTCTGAGACTCAGAATAAGGAGGTGTTTAGAAGTTACAGAAAGGCCGATTTTATATTGAAATTAAAAATACGTACCTATCTTGGTATTAGGTTCTACTGTAACTTTTCGCCGTGTGGTGACGGCAGTAAGAATACATTTGTCGCCACCCTAACTCCTCCTTCGGGTGTCGTAAGAGTCGACTAAGGGATTGAAGTGCCACTGACCATTATATGACAAAATATTGATGATGGGCAGCAGCGTCATCATAGTGGACACAATACTGCGATCGCCAATCCGGTTGCCCAGCGTGGCGATTATGGGCATTTACCTCCTAATGCGTCTATACGCATAGTTAATAGGAGAGGCCTACGTCCAGCAGTTAAATATCATAGGCTGATGATGATAACTATCCGGATTTTTTCCAAATTAGTCATCAAATAAAAACAATTAAAATGCTTGTTAAATTGATTATTTGATTTGTGCAGACAAAATTTTAGAATGTTTATAAAATACACGTAAAATGAATGGAAAACGAGTCTCGTAATCATGACTTGCTATTTTTATATCTACGGAATTATCTAGACAATAAGGCTACATGTTTGTTAGATGTTAGATTCCAAGATAAAATCAGGGAAAATCCAATACAATTTTATATTAAATTTAATTCCACTTATACGGTAAATATTTTAAAAATATATTTGAAATATATATTTTCAGTATTTTCTATGACAAAGTACACTTCACTAGTATTATTTGTCCGAGAGTTCAGTATCATTTAATATTAGCGGTAGCGTTAAAAAAAGAGGATAATGTTTTTTTACAACGTGATTTCGTTCATCTAATAAAACTGCAACTAAACGTACAGTGAGCCTCAGGAGTATTTTATATCGACACGAGTTATGAATTTACTCTTTGCACGTGTATTTTACTACGTTTTTCAGTACATATGGCCCTCTGTAGTTTTTTACCTGGCATAAAATAAACCACTTCTTGCACTAGCGCGTACAAAAGCACCAACTGTACCTACTGAAAAATATAATTTCGGCTTCGCCTCGGCCTACAATTACACGTCATCCGAGACATTTCCCACTTAAACAGCCTTGGCATGTAATCTACTATTAAGAAGATTCAAAATTAAGCTCTTCTTAAAATTACACGTTTTCTAGCGGGCGACGGCGAGAAGACGATATGCTATATGTGCGGGAACAACGCTTCGCATGTGATCACTCAATGGGCGATCTGGATGTCTGGCAATATAGGTATGTATACAATAGTTTACTAGTGATTATATAGATGGATTTATTCGAGAAGCTTGGCTTGATTCCTGCGATTATTACCGAAACGGAAGGACTAGTGGCAACATCATTGATTAGGCACTGGTCTCACCGCGAGCTACTAAGCTATGAACTATGGGCTATAAACACGAACAAAAGATATGCACTCCTGTGTAAAAAAAGAGACATGGCGATGCTCGCCCGGCGGTGATAGCTGATAGCTGGTATTTATTTACACGGTGCCTTACGCTAGACCTGGAATTGCTATTGAGTTACGTTTACATTAAAATAACACTCTTAGGGTCATCTCTTGTAACAATACTTACCGAGACAACAATGACGAAATAAAAACGACGAATATTCGCCTTATGTCATTACAGGGTGCTTACACAAGTTGGCAATCGCTAACGCTCAATCGCCAATCGTAAATGAAAGGCAGTTAACTGTCTTTGTCGCACTAATATGAAAGAGTGACAGAGAGGGAAAACTACGATACGGTACTAAGCGTTAGCGATTGGCAACTTGGCTAAGCATCCAGGTTCCTTTACGAGTCGAAGCGTTCCTTTTTTGTTACCAGATTCCTATACATTTATGGTGACAAAAAAGGAACGTTTCATACATAAATTTTGAGATGTTTTGGTAAATGTAGTGGATCTCAGCATCATTGACTCTACAGATAGTTCCATGAGAGTTGAGGTCACGCACACATCAACATGTCATGTAAACACACAGGGAATTTGAAATTAGTGTTCTTTTTTCGTAATGACAGCAAACCCAATTTCAACTGTAAGATTGACGAAAAAGTTTGTTCAAGGGATTTGCTTCAATATTTTGACGCAAGTCATTCATTCATTCACTACATTTTTTGCATTTAGTACTTCATTTGGATGTGAGTGTAATGATTCACCTCATCATCATCATCATCATCATATCAGCCGAAAGACGTCCACTGCTGAACATAGGCCTCCCCCAAAGATTGCCACAATGACCGGTCCTGCGCCACCCGCATCACGAGATCCATCACGATTCACCTCAACTCTGGTGAAATTACCTATACCAGCCTACTAATTGTTATCAATATCGAGGACGTGATCCAAATGTACAACTTCTTGAGAAATGATCATACACAGGTCGCAAATTTTACATGAGGATAAGAAAATCAATGTTTTCTGCCATCTAGCCGTGCCCCTGACTCCGCTACATCCGCCAGAGATGCTCAAGTACTTCCTACATGACAGTACAGCCAGCCTCGTCGTATGTACCCCTGAGTATGAGCACATACTTCGACCGCTGGCCGAGGAGATGAACAAACCTGTGTTGATCGCTGGAAAGGTAATATCATAGTTTTAAGTATAATTTTATTAATATTAACTTGTATATTTGGTTATACTGGAAATACAAGTTTGTTGAAATAAATAAATAAATGGGACAATTTTACAATAAATTTTTTATTTATTTATTTATTTATTTATATTTTTTTTTTCAAAACTACAATTTATGTACATAGATTAAATCTAACTAATCTACTTAACCTAACCTATATCTAAGATTGGCCCTTGTGGCATTGTACCGAGGATGCTGGCGGCATTTCCTCGCTGTATCGCAATACTGATGCGTTGTGCGAGGAAGTCGCCAGCTCTTCGGTCTTTAGTTACATCATAAATATACATAGACATAGGAGAACATAGAAATACGAATATTTTAGACAGAAGATTGTGCTTGGCATAGGAGTATTTTTTTTTAGATCACATAATCGTATCACATACGAATTTGCCGGAGCGATCCTATCGACTGCGCCATATCGTCGGATTTGAAGCAGAACCAACTATTTCCTTGAAGTTGGTTTTGACAAATCGTATTTTATGCCAATAACATAGAACATTATTTGCTAAAAGATGTTTTACGAAATAGTTGGTTCTGCCTATATTTAGTATTTAGGAGCACAGGCATCGTGAGCCAGAGACGAGTGCTGCTTTTAGACTGCTTTATTTATGTTCATTCACCCTCTACATGTTAGTAAAAAATAATAACATGACACTAAGATCTACTGGCATATTATTAATGCCCGTAGTAAATAAAATATAATTAATTAAACATATTTTAAAGACAAAGGGGTCTTAATCGCGTAAACTTGCGTTTAATATTATCCTGACGTTTCGGGCATGATGTTACACCCCTGGTCGCAGACAGACTCATTTAAGACTCGTTTATCGGTAAAATATGAGATTAACATAGTAAAACAGTATCGTTGCGAATGTATTAGGGCGGATTTTTATTTTGTAGTCGTTTTTTTTAATTTTTCAAATTTGGACTTTTTTACATTTTTTCTACTCAGTATCACGAGCTTTTTCGATCCTGATAGAAATAAAAAAGTAAACTTCATACACTTTCTTCAACCGTAACTCAGTGGAAGACAAAAAAAATATGTAATTTTCGGGACACTTTTTCTGTTAATGAGGATCGAAAGAGCTCGCGATTCTGAGTAGAAAAACATAAAAAAATCTAAATTTGGAAAATTGGAAAAAGCTGCAACAAAATAAAATACCGCCCATTAATGGAATTCGAACCCAGCACCACCAGCTCCTTAAGCAGGCTCACGATCACTTACTTACGTTTGTAGGACAAGGAGATAACCGCCCAATTGTACCAACCCAACAGTTCTTTCCTGAAGCCAAAGGAAGAAGTATTGCGTGACGTGGGAAGGTCTAATTTATGGTACGGACAGAAAGACGCCCTGCTAATCTATACTAGTGGTAAGTTTCTTCACTGATTGTTGACCTTAGAAATGTTACTCGTAAAACCAACAGATAAAATGTCATACACGTCTAGAGAAATTACAACTTTACTTAGCTAAACTAGCCTAAGTTCTTACTTTGCCTTGCAATAGTGGTCAAACTTGAAATTCATACTTTTAATAATGACACCCTTCTCCAATTAGTTATTGTTTAAATTTTTGTTCCTTGTAAGTTAAATACAAAAGCATCATATACTTAAATATAATAATATTAATAATCCTTTAACTTCGTGTACAGGCTATACAGTTTTTATTTTAATATTATCTGTTAGTTTCAGTTGTCCTATTTCTTTCTCACTCTCTTTTTTCTGCAGTTTATATCCATATTAGTATTTTTTTCTTATGTAACTCCTTACCACTGTCGTCACGTGACACGTATCTTATTCTCAACATTATAAAAGTTGAAAATGGGTCTGCGGAATCTCACCTTATAGTTGCCGATTTTTAAGAATGAATTTTTAACAGTTATAGATTAGTCCTTATTAATATGAGGGTAAGACTCACCGTTTTTCCGATAGTCTTAACGTCTTATATACAGTATGTATCACCTCGTAGAGCCAAGAAAGAAACCCATTCATATTTAGATCATACTAAACAACTTTTACTATGAGGCCAAAAATGAATTCACGAAAAAAAAATTACTCTTCCATACAACGTGTTCATGATCACGCAATCAAAATGTATGAAACTGTCAATATATTTTTCGTGAATTCGGGTATGGCCCCATAGTAAAAGTTGTTCAGTATGATCTAAACAATAATGGGTTTCTTTCTTTGCTCTACGAGGTGATACATACTGTATAAGGCTCATTTCTAAACTGTCAAATGCTCATTCTTAGAAATCGGCAACTGTAGTGGCAGAAGATTAACTAGTATCAACCAACATCAACCATCATCATCATCATCATCATCAGCCTATGATAGTCCACTGCTGGACGTAGGCCTCTCCTATTAACTATGCGTGTAGACGCATTAGGAGGTAAATACCCATAATCGCCACGCTGGGCAAGCGGATTGGCGATCGCAGTTACGTGTCCACTATGATGACGCTGCTGCCCATCATCAATCTTTTATGAAATAATGGTCAGTGACACTTCAATCCCATGTTGCACGGTAATTTGTCAGCCTCCGTAGCCTAGTCGGTAGTGACCCTGCCTACGGAGCTGGAGGTTCCGGCTTCGAATCCCGGCGAGGACATTATTTGTGTATTTGTTTATTTAGTTTTTAAGATAGATAATAAGACAATTTGTGTGCTCTGACGGGGTGTCATGGAAGCTCTCTGTAAAATTGTAACATCTTATGTACATGACTTAAACAAATAAACATCTTATCTTATCTTATCTCAAATATTTGTTCCTTGGTAGTGGCTGTCTATGTATTTAAGTATCGATTATATATATCGTCGCCTGGTACCAACATCACAAGCCTTAATTGAGCTTACCGTGGTACTAGGTCGATTTGTGTAAAATGTTCCAAGATATTGATTTATTTTATTTATTATTATCAATTTATTAGGCACCACAAGTAAGCCCAAAGGAGTGGTATGGACCCACTCTATGCTCAGCTCTCAAATAGCATCCCTCCATTGTGCGTGGCGTTACTCCCGCTTCGATGTGGTGCTGCACGCTCTGCCGCTGCACCACATCCATGGACAGCTCAACTCTATGCTGTCCACCCTTGCTATTGGCGCCAGGTAAACCACATCCATGGACAGCTCAACTCTATGCTGTCCACCCTTGCTATTGGCGCCAGGTAAACCACATCCATGGACAGCTCAACTCTATGCTGTCCACCCTTGCTATTGGCGCCAGGTAAACCACATCCATGGACAGCTCAACTCTATGCTGTCCACCCTTGCTATTGGCGCCAGGTAAACCACATCCATGGACAGCTCAACTCTATGCTGTCCACCCTTGCTATTGGCGCCAGGTAAACCACATCCATGGACAGCTCAACTCTATGCTGTCCACCCTTGCTATTGGCGCCAGGTAAACCACATCCATGGACAGCTCAACTCTATGCTGTCCACCCTTGCTATTGGCGCCAGGTAAACCACATCCATGGACAGCTCAACTCTATGCTGTCCACTCTTGCTATTGGCGCCAGGTAAGACGGAAAACCTTGGTACCACCGCTTGAAAGTAATTTGATATCTTCTGTTTTATATGTGAGTTAGGGTGTTCCATATTTTAAGAATTTTAGAAATTATTAACGCATACCCCCTAAATCGGATTCTATGACCCCAAAACACTCTGGAAAAAAAAATCTGCTTATTCCTGTAACAGGAACCCGTGCCGACTTTCAACTGAAATTCCCATACAATTAACTATGAAAAAAGGGTCTAGCAGGCTAACCTAAGAAGATTGGCCCCCGCAGGGGATTTGGTTGTAATTTGAGGTGCAGTAGTGGCAGGCCCTAAGAACACTATATGCGTAATATCAGCCCTCGAACTTCTTTTGTTTTAGACTTATTCACAAAAATGTCAAAAAATCATGGTAATTTTTAAACTGTGATATTAACTAAACCAAGTAACCGAGAGTAACCAAATAAATTCAAAATTAAAGAGCGTGAAATGAAGTTCATAATGCATATTTTTAAAGATATTCATATCTTTAAACTTGGATGAAAAAAAAAATATTTTTTTTTCGGTTATAATTTTTGCCACTTCTCGCAGAGGCACAACTACCAAAAAAATTACTTAATAAGCCACAACTCACAACTACGTATACATTTAAAAAGACTTCGAAAAATCATGGTGCGTCATGTCAAAAAAAAAACATTTACGAACGTATGTTTTCGCACTATCTGTACAAGAACACGACAATCCTTGATAAATCATTTTTATTACTATTCCATTTTAACAAATAATTCAGTAGAGCAATCAGAACAATACAATTCTTCTATATTTACAAAATCATACTCTTCATCGTCCCAAATATAACTATCTTCAATTCCACAATATTCACATTTCTTTTTAAGGGAAATATTTTCACCCGAAAGGGAAATCCCAACGTTAGGCAAGGATTTTACAAAAAGTTCCTTGCACATTTGTACGGGTATGTTGAGCCCAAATATTTTCGACTTTATAACCTTCATCTAAAACAATACAAGTACTTAATGTAAGTTAAGTTTTTTTACAATTATATTTATGTTTTTGGATTATAAAGATACACAACAACATACTTTTGCAATTATTGTCAACTCGGACTCCTCTCCTCTTCATTTGCCGCTACTATTCTATTGATATGATGTTGTAGTAGACATTAGAGGTGTGCGCCGGCATAGAAATCGCCGGCGGCGGCGCGCCGCAATATTTTGCCGGCGTGGCGGCGCCACGCCGGCGTCAAGGTCAAATTATTGCACTGTACGTTCTTACATATAAGGATGAGAAGATATTAAAAACTTAGATATTGTTTAGGACAAGTTTATTATTAAAAAAATAAACATGAAACAAAGTTATATATTGCATTTTATGCGGAAATTGTCATAATTATTATCGTGTACGAAATAGTATTTTATACAATCGTGTTATAATAGAGAGTTTTTCAGTCGAGTACCGTGTTTAGGCCACGAAGCTTGCTGAGTGGCCTAAGTAAGGTACGAGATTGAAAAACTTGATTATAACACGATTGTATACAATACTTTTTCTACGAGATAAAAAAAGTAACAAAAAAAAAAATTATGTGCATAAGAATTATAAATATTGTAAGTAGGCACTAGGCACCATTATTTCTACCTCTAGTATCAGATTTCCTTTACACAAGATAATAAAATTGGAAAAAAAATGTCTGTAGTGGGTTACTCATAAACAAATGCAATACTGATTTGACTAGTAAAAAAAAAATCATAAACACTTCATCAAATAATTTATTGAAAATAAATTTATTGAAATAATAATATAAGCAATTACTCTTTATGATAATGGATGTGAAGGTTTTGGATATTATTTCTTGTTATAATCATAGGGGCATTTTGTTTAAGAATTTGAGATAGATTAATTTCCTTAGTTGCTGAAGAGGTGGGTGCTTGAGAAACTTGAGACAAAATATTGTCATTGTTCACTGGAGTAAAAGTCGGACTTGGTGGAGGCTGGACATCCATGGGTTGGGCTTGAGTATTCTCTATGGAGTTTAATATGGTTTTTGAAACTTTTAAACAACACTCAATAGCGTTGTTGTGTCAGCAGAGAATTGCCTAGCAACCAACTCAACCAAGTGTCTCTGATTGGCTGATAACGTGACAGATAAAAAAAATGTGTGTTCAGATGCAGAAAAATTTGCCAAGTATCGCAAATTAGTATATAATATGTATGAAGTTCTATTTTTGAAATTATTATAGTTGTCTGCAGAGCATTGTAATGAATATTACAGTTCCCCTTCCCCAACAACTGCTGAAAACATAGCAGTTACAGTTTAGTCCGTGGAGTCCTAATTGACAGATTAAAGTCGAAGAGTAGAAAAAATATTTTATTAACTCGCACAGCGGCCCTACCGCGAAAAACGTGGTAGTAGGCCTGGATCGAGTCGTCTACAGATTCCCAATACTAAAGATTCCTGATACTACAGATAAGAGATAATATTTCAAATATTGTCAATAGTATGCATTCCTGATTGTACATATTCCCAAAAATACGAATTTAAAATGCTAAAAATACCCAACACTACAGATTCCCAATACTACGAATTATCCAATAGGTACTGCAGATTATATATGATGATTTCAAATACTACAGGTACCCAGCTTTACAACCTCTTTATAGTACCATCATCGGCCACACTGCTAGTCATACATCGGTGTATAAACACACGATTTTTTTTAAATATAAAATCTATTTTTGTATATTTTGCTTCCTTTGACGTTATTATTACAAGTCTACAAAAACTGCAAGCCAAATTTTAAATGCGTTTAATATACTCATAAATAAATATTTCGTATTCTGTCCAAAAAGAGGAAACATACCGACATGAGAAATACCTTTCTTAAAATGCTTATGAAAAAAAAATTGTTCCAAATTGGTATATTTTTGGAGGAGGACACAGGGAACACAAAACCATGTTTTCGCCAATTTTACGTAGGTATTATGAGGCGAAGCTGCAGTTGTTTATTTCTAAGCCGTGCAAAGCGACAGCAAATTTTTTGATATGCCAATTTTTTAAAAAGCTTCCACCTTTTTCCTCTAAAAATATCTTAATCTTATTCAAGAAACACAAAAATCATCAATTGCAAACACTAAAATTAATAGAATCAGTTAATAGACAGTCATTAAACCTCATATGGTGGCCTAACGTAAATAATGAAAAAACATCCATCATCATCAGCAGCCTATCGCAGTCTACTGCTGGATATAGGCCTCCCCAATTTCACGCCACCGTTTTCGATCTTTGGCTGCTCGCATCCAGCTCCTGCCAGCCATCCTGCGCAAATCGTCGCTGCACCTTGCCTGAGGGCGTCCTACACTACGCTTGCCGAGACGCGATCTGCACTCAAGAACTCGTTTAGCCAGTCGTTTCTACGGATAATAAGGCCAGCCCACTGCCACTTCAGCTTGCTAACACCGTGGGCTAAGTCGATCACTTTGGTTCTATGCCGGATAACCTCATTTCTGATTCGATCCCGCAAAGAAACGCCGAGCATTGCCCTTTCCATAGCTCGTTAAGCGACCTTGAACTGGTGGACCAGCCGTACCGTCAGTATACACGTTTCGGCTCCGTCCGTACGTCATGACGGGTAGGAAGCACTGATTGAAGTCTTGTCTTCAGACACTGTGGGATCGACGATGCGAAGAATATAATATAATGAAAAAACACACAGCTAGTAATACCTAGGATTATAAGCCTAAAAGCGGTTCAATAAGACCAACGTTACGACTTTCAAGCAAGTGTGTTGAAAAAAGCATTACAGTTGGGAATCAGTAGACGTGAAATCTAGAGAATATGGAATCTGTAGACATAGGAATCAATCAGTAATATTGAAAATCTGTAGACATGGACAACCGTAATGTTGGAATATTAAAGTATTGGGATTCTGTAGGTTTGTAAATCTGTAGTATTGGGAATGTGTAGACTTGGAATTCTGTAAATAAATCTGTACAATTGGAAAGAATTCTGCCCAAGTAGTGTATTTTTTTCGTAGGTGCGTATCTGAAAATCTGCAATCCAGAAATGCTGCGCATACAATCTTTTGGGTCAGAGGGAACCGCTTGTCGATATTCGCAAGCATATTGTTGTTTAATGTCAATATGATCAGCGTGGCGCGTAATTTAAATGATTTTATTCCGTAAAATTTTTGTCGCGGCGTGGGTTTTTGAAAACCTCGGCGGCGGCGGCGGCGTGGGTCCCGCGGCGCGGCGCCGCCGCGCCGGCGTGGCGCACACCTCTGGTAGACATACGTTCGTAATTTTTTTTTTTTGACATGACGCACCATGATTTTTCAAAATCTTTTTAAATATATACGTAGTTGTGAGTTGTGGCTTATTAAGTAATTTTTTTGGTAGTTGTGCCTCTGCGAGAAGTGGCAAAAAATATAACCGAAAAAAAAAAATTTTTTTTTTCATCCAAGTTTAAAGATATGAATATCTTTAAAAATATGCATTATGAACCCCATTTCACGCTCTTTAATTCTGAATTTATTTGGTTACTCTCGCTTACTTGGTTTAGTTAATATCACAGTTTAAAAATTACCATGATTTGTTGACATTTTTGTGAATAAGTCTAAAACAAAAGAAGTTCGAGGGCTGATATTACGCATATAGTGTTCTTAGGGCCTGCCACTACTGCACCTCAAATTACAACCAAATCCCCTGCGGGGGCCAATCTTCTTAGGTTAGCCTGCTAGACCCTTTGGTCAGACATTAAGTTGATAATAATGTATTGTTTTTCTATTCTCATCAAGTTAATTTTATGAAATAATGTTTATTAGGCAGTAGTATAAGTTAATGCCATAGAATAAATAAATAAAATAAAACATTGTAAAGGAAAATAGCATGAAAGTCTTCACGGGTTGCAGTTACAGGAATGAACTGAACTTAATTTTTAAAGTGTTTTGAGGTAAAATAAACCGATTTAGGGGGCATGCGTTATTAATTTCTAAAATTCGCAAAATATGGGACACCCTAATGTGAGAGAGTCTAGTAAAACGTACCACTTTGTCGTTTGCCATAAAGCCGCTTTGTCAGTTTATTCATATGAAGATACAAGGAAATCTCGTCTTTATGGTAAGCGACAAAGTGGGACGTTTTACTAAAAACTAACACATATTTTTTTCCGTGTGACATTTGCCTTTTGCACGAATATACGTCGAGTCGAAGTTCGCCGCGGGCATCGCTACCGGCGCTAGTAGCGTAACTTATATTAGCTGCGTTCACTATTTTGACTTAAAGTTTGCATAGACGTAACTGCTGTTGTGCCCATATATGTTTATGGTTTGTTTTATGTTACTTTGTACTTTCTTTTATTTTTGTCTCGGAGTCTGTACGTATTGTTGCGTTTCCTTCCGTCCCTTCACCAAATTGTCCCTACAGAAGACCAGCGCTGGCTGAAAAGCCAGCATAATGCTGAGTAGGGCCCATCTCATGACACTATGTTAACTGTATTTGTATGTTTTTTGGTCTGTAAAGTTTAAGTGTCATGAATAAATGTTTTGAGTTTGAGTTTGGCATATGAAAAGGTAAAGCCCCAACAATGATCCCTGGGGTACGCCTTAGATTAATTACCAAACGTTTCGACTTACAACTGGCAGGAGGTGTTTCCTGTGTTATTTAGCTTGAATGCAACGTAACAATTAAAGGTTTCACTCAAAATTAGGTAGTGTATCAGTTTGTATGTGTAGTAACTAGTAACATTTCATGCTCGACTCAATCAAATGCTTTTGAAAGGTTTAGCCATCTAGAATTCTAAGCTTATAATAGTATTGACGACTTACTTTATTAAATTCATCTGTCAGGTAGATTACAAAAAATATTTGATACTTATTTTTTATGTAATTAACATATTACAGAGATATATCGATTTGAAATGTCGAATCACGTCACGCTTAGATACAATGTTTACCTAGTAGTGATGTCACGAGCTCCCACTACTGAACTTTGATGCGTTTTATCTTGCTGGATCGCTAAAGAATCATTTGGGTTAGGCTATGATTGCTATAGTTATGTAGAATATAATTTTATTTCAGTATCAGCAGGTACACAGTTTTACAATATAATAATATACAAATGAAGCAGAAAAAAAAGCAGAAAAAAAGAAATTGAACAATAAATATTGTTTACAGGTTACGTATGCTTCCGTCGTTCGTTTCTCACACTGTGTGGGCACGTCTTCTTGGCATGGGAGAACGCGAAGATGCTAAAGGTACATATTTGTATGGAACTTTTAGGATCAGCATATCCGGAATAGCCTTTTACGAGCTTTTACAGTGGCGTAACAATAGGGTGGCAGGGCTGGCAAAATGCCACGGGCCCCGATCCAAGAAGGCCCAACAGGCAGAGAAATTAAAATTAAACTGAGTACAATGTGACGATTTTTACTGATAGGGCCCCATCAAAATAATTTGCCACAGGCCCCAGATGGTATAGTTACGCCACTGAGCTTTTATTTAGTTTCATTTTACCTGTCCCAATATTTGTCGGTAAACAAATCTTGCGAGTTAATAATACACTGAAATTTTGTACACATGTACACAATTGAATGGTGTCTGATAGCTGGTCCGGTGATGGAACCACAAGGTGGCCATAGGAACTCGGGTACAAAACAACGTAACTAACAAGATTGGGCTCGTTAATGAGTACTATATGAAATTACTGCAGCACCTTTAACCGCCCAGAGGCCTATTAAAAACGTCTCCTCAATCAAAATAAATTCTGTTCTATTTCTCACACTATTAGTTCCAAATTCACTGGCAAACTACCGTCTGGGCGGTAGGAGGATAAAAGAAAGTAACTGTCAAAAACTGACAAGCCGAACCTAAACTGAATCGCATTTAAGAGGTCATGGTAGCCCCCCAGGTAGAACCATGGACCTTCATCATCATCATCAGCGGCCTATGATAGTCCACTGCTGGATGTAGGTCTCTCCTATTAACTGTGCGTATAGATAGACGCATTAAATGCCCATAATCGCCACGCTGGGCAAGCGGATTGGCGATCGCAGTAATGTGTCCACTATGATGACGCTGCTGCCCATCATCAATCTTGTATCAAAATAATGGTCAGCTACGAACAAATAAAACATGAAAGCCGCACGCCATAGGTACTAAATTGGCTTTCAAAAACAGTCCTGAATTTTAGTTATTAGTATTAGTGTCACCCCCTCTTCAATGCATCACGGCAATGAATTTGAATGTCAACCTATAAAATCTTCAACCGCCATTTAAAAATAGTTGTGATTGGTCCATCAAACTTTTGATTGGCGATATTCAATAAACGTTTGTCAAAGATGTTGCGCCGAAATATGCGCGGTGTCACCAAAAGCGCTATGTCCTGCCCAACTTGTCACATTTGAACAATTGGTTTTGGGGGCATTTTTGAGCTGGCGTTAGACGTCCATGTTATATATGGTCGCAGATGGTCAATGACACTTCAATCCCTTAGTCGACTATTACGACACCCGCAGGAGGAGTTAGGGTGGTGACAAATGTCTTACTGCCGATGCCGTCACCACACGGGCTATGGGCCTTACGAGCTTATTAAATGAGCATACCCCATAATCGAACCTGCAAATCTGTAGCAAACATACGTCAGGGTTGTCACTACTACAAATAACACCGCGGCAACAGTGTTCAATGTTCTCTCGAACTTCAAAATGTATATTTTTTAGTTTTATTTGTTGCACTCAAATTGCGTCGCCTACTCGAGTAATTAATTTTAAACTCAAAAACATCTACCGACGACAATGGTAAATAATTTAAATATGTATTCTTTTGTATATTATTTATTATTGTTTGTTCTTCACTCAGTTTCTTGTCCTTTACTGCTGTAACCGCATCATAATCCGAATTGTTTTTTAAAACCGTCTTTAATTTGTGGTAGTTACTGTTAAATAAAGCCTAGATCTGGAAAGCTTTTATCCTGTGACATTTTCACTAACCGTAAGTTTTGGATTTTGAAATTTATTGAATGATACTACTTATGTTAATATTAATCATACGTGCTGTTGAGTAAGTAAATTCTTCAACGTAATCGCCAACCCTGACATCAAACTGTCAAATGCTACGGTTTTGCTACATCCGTTGCGAGGTATGATATTTTGATAATGAGTTCGTTCTACTAATAATGAAGAATTTGACATCCCATATTCCCCAGTGACGGTATTCCACGGAGTGCCAGCAATGTACGCGCGCCTTGCCGCCGACCACGACAAGATGTTCCACACGCCGAAAACGGCGGAATACGTGAAGACTACGCTGAAGAGGATGCGCCTCATGTGCGCCGGGTCGGCTGCGCTCCCAGAATCGCTGTTTAACAAGTGGGAACAGGTAACCTTAGGTGACTGAGGTCACAATCATTAACTGAAAGAAAGGGGTCTATATTTATTACTTCGCATAATTTATTACGCATACTTCAAATTGGCATAACGTTGTTACGCGTAAAACTTGACTTGCATAAATAATATTTCGCAAATGACTACGCATAATGTCAATATGCATAATGCTAATTGTCATAACGATGACTTGGAATAAATTTAATAAGCATAACATTACTTTGCATTCGTACGAAAAGGTATAAATCTCACATTTTTGTAGGTATTTTTTTATCTTGTGCGCAACAGTTATATCTGGGTACCTACAGAAAATTTTATGTTTTTAGGGTTCCGTACCTAATGGGACCTATTACTAATACTAAAAAGTAGAACATATATTTAAGGGGGCTCCCATACAACAAACGTGATTTGGTCATTTTTATCATAAATAAATATATGATGATATAAATAGGTATTAGAAAAGCTCCAAACAACTACGCCTTTAAACAGTTTGTACGGGGTTTCTTCACAGGCGGGTCAAAAAAGAGTATTTTGAGTGTCTTCTGTACAAATGTTTAATTTATGGTGAGATATACCTCAGTAGATTTATATTATTATATATTAACCTTAAGAGGAGACTCGTCGATATGTGTATTCTGCCTGTCCTAACCTACGGTGCCCAAACATGGTCACTGACAGAGGCGCAGAAGACCAGGTTGAAGGTTTGCCAAAGGGCCATGGAACGCAGCATACTAGGTGTGAGACTGATTGACCGAATGAAAAATTCAGTACTGCGTTCCAAAACCGGGGTCACTGATGTCGGAGCCAAGACTGCCAGGCTAAAGTGGGCATGGGCCGGCCACGTCTGCCGCATGCACCCGCAGCGGTGGGCTAAACTAGCAACGGAGTGGGTGCCACAAAATGCGCGGCGACGACGCGGCAGGCCCAGACGGAGATGGCGGGACGATCTGGATGCATACCTAAACGGCTGGCAAGAGATCGCTCTAAACCGGGAGAGTTGGAAGACAAAGGGGGAGGCCTTTGCCCAGCAGTGGGACACTCTGATGGCTTCGTAATAATAATAATAATATATTTATGTAAATGTAGATATATTTATGTATGTACCTATCCTATCTTAGCATGTCTTTTTTATTAAGTTTGCTAGTTTCCCTTACCTACATTCTCTTCTGTTTTGTGGCCGCCCTGTGGCATTAAGTCCGCCTTTTGTACGATAAGTATTTCTATTGTGCATCGAAAATTAATTAAATAAATTTAAATTATAATAATGGTACGAAACCCGTCGTACCCGACTCCGAGTGCGTCCTTTTTGCCTAGCCTTCTGATCTGATTTGATTTTGACTGATTTGTCTCATTCGCTTGCTGTATAAAATTATGCCAATTCGTATTTATGACTATGAAAGTTATGCTTAATAATATTATGCATTTTTAAATTAGGCCGATTCTGTAATATGCGCAATCAGCATTATTATTTTGCCTATTCAATATTATGCATAATTTTGTTATGCCAAATCAGTTATGCGAATTCATATTAAGACTACGAGTATTAATGTTAGGCATATTAAAGGGGACCCGAAAGAAAGCGACTCCGATAATTATTCTTCCCCGGATTATAGATCAAATAGGACTCGCAAGTCTTCGTCCTTCGTATCTATTTTTGTGCCATCTTTTGTCAAAATTATCCCTCCCCCCACTTTTTTTGTAACACGAGTATTTCTTATTTGATTTCTACTCAAAATCGTTCCTAATAGGAGAAAATGTATTGTCCCAAAATTGACTTACATTTTTCGAGTTTTCCGTTCCGTTACCGTTCTGTTACAAAATATACAGTGTGTGTCTTTCATAACGACATTGCTTTTAAGGGGTGAAAGTACAAGTCTTAATGAACTGAATTAGCATATTTAGTTAAAGTATTAAAAAAAAATCATACAAATTAATTCGGCACGCGATGTATCAGTAATAACAATAACTAATAAATTAAACCTAACAATTGACATATGATTTCATTAAAATCTCGCTCTTAGTGACATCCTGACAATTACAATTAATTACCTACCTATTTACATCCTACATGTCGCTGATACTTTTCGATGACTAGTCCGTCAAATATCATGACCCTTGTTCATAAGAAAAGGACTTAACAGCCCACGGTGCCTAGCCAAGTTGCCAATGGCTATCGCTCAGTAGCGTATTTTAGTTTTCCGTCTTTGTCATTCTTTCTTATAAGTGCGACAGAGACGATTAAGCGCTAGGTAATTTTGTGTTAACTAAGAAGGCGGAATCAGATAAACGTTTTGTTTATTTTGTTTATGTACCGATTGAAAACTTCACATTGATTGAGTTGAAGTGTCAAGATGACATTAAGTTTGTTGATCAACAGACTTTCCTAATAAATTTAATAAAAATGTCTGAACTATGTAATGTGATTTCTAAGAAGTGATAATGTATGTGCAGTGATTTTTGATATCAGTTCAGTGAATAATACGATTCAAAATGTGCTGGCTAAGACAGTAAGACACAGAAAGAATTGTTGATGTAAATTTGTTGTGCTAGTGTAGTCAAAATCTCGCATGTTTTAAATTGTAGTATTTTCTAGTAATGGATAATTCAGTAAATAAACTTAAGGTCGGGAACCGTTCGCAGTTACTTTAATGATTTGATCGAATTAAAATGAAAACGAAACTAGCTTTTCCTCTCAGAAACGTCAAATAAATGTTTGCATTACATTACTGCTGGAGATTTTTATAAAAATTAATTACTCTTAAATAATAAAGGCAATCGTTATATTCTTTTACTAAAATTGTTAACAACACTTTAATCTATCGTTACTTAAAAGCAATGTCGCTATGAAAGACACACACTGTATGAAAAAATGGTTACTACGAGATGAAAAAACTTTGGGACAATTTTCTCCTATCAGGATCGAAAGAACTCGCGATTCTGAGTGGAAATATTAAAAGTTCCAAATCTAAAAAAACAGTGAGGAGGGAACCTTGAACAAAATAGGCCCAATAACGTTACAATCATCGTTTGCAGATATCAGGTCTCCGTCTACTGGAGCGATACGGCATGTCGGAAGTGGGCATGGCACTGTCGAACCCATACCAGGCCGCGGGCCGCACCGTGGGCAGCGTGGGACTGCCGCTGCCCGGCGTGGCAGCCCGCATCGCTGCCAACGAGGACGGGAACCTGCAACCTGTCGTTACCGTGACGGGTCAGCCCGTGGATACTACGGTAACTGAAAAAAAGCCTCCGTAGCCTAGTTGGTAGTGACCCTGCCTACGAAGCTGGAGGTTCCGGGTTCGAATCCCGGCGAGGGCATTATTTGTGTATTTATTTATCACAAATATTTGTTCCTTGGTCATGGCTGTCTATGTATTTAAGTATCTATATGTATCTATCTATTATATAGGTATATCGTCGCCTAGTATCTACATCACAAGCCTTAATTGAGCTTACCGTGGGACTGGGTTGATTTGTGTAAGATGTCCCAATATATTTATTTATTTATTTACTGAATGAAGTCTTGACTTCTAGGGCAGAACGGGACGATAAAAAAAAAAATTACAGCGCCCTCTATAGCAAATTCAACGCAACGGAGAGTTGGCGAGTTTGCGGACAATTGTGGTAGGCACACGTCTTTGAGTGGCTTAAGGTTGTAGCACCTTCCACCTTCGAAACATTAAGTACAGATGTCGCTAGTGATTAGCTTCACAATACCATTGACTAAATTCGCTGTGATTCACGGAAGGTCGTCTGGTGTAATTGGAAGCACGTTGGACCGGCAATCCAGAGGAAGCGGGTTCGAATCCCGTGACAACCAGAGTCTTTCGCATTTGATTTTTTCTATGGTAAGCACATCTGTTACGAAATTGTGGGATTAAAAATACGTCGTTGAGGGCTTCATAGCGACAAAAATCACGATAGTTTCGTCTTTTACTATGGGACCAACCCTGAAATCGTGAAATAAGAAACTTTTTCTGCACGTTGAATTGGTTACGTATTCCCGTCATTTTCCAGATACGTCTGGACGAGAATGAGGAGCCGGAGTGGGGGCCGCCTGAGGTGACGCGACACAGTAATGGTGACAGCCAGGGAGAGCTGCTGCTAAAGGGACCAGGTGTCTTCTCCAGGTCAGGAACAATTATTGCGACATTTTCCAGAAACTAGACGAGAATGAGCCGGAGTGCCGCCCGAGGTGACGCGACACAGTAATGGTGACAGCCAGGGAGAGCTGCTGCTGAAGGGACCAGGTGTCTTCTCCAGGTCAGGAACAATTATTGCGACATTTTCCAGAAACTAGACGAGAATGAGCCGGAGTGCCGCCCGAGGTGACGCGACACAGTAATGGTGACAGCCAGGGAGAACTGCTGCTGAAGGGACCAGGTGTCTTCTCCAGGTCAGGAACAATTATGGCGACATTTTCCAGAAACTAGACGAGAATGAGCCGGAGTGCCGCCCGAGGTGACGCGACACAGTAATGGTGACAGCCAGGGAGAGCTGCTGAAGGGACCAGGTGTCTTCTCCAAGTCAGGAACAATTATGGCGACATTTTCCAGAAACTAGACGAGAATGAGCCGGAGTGCCGCCCGAGGTGACGCGACACAGTAATGGTGACAGCCAGGGAGAGCTGCTGCTGAAGGGACCAGGTGTCTTCTCCAGGTCAGGAACAATTATTGCGACATTTTCCAGAAACTAGACGAGAATGAGTCGGAGTGCCGCCCGAGGTGACGCGACACAGTAATGGTGACAGCCAGGGAGAGCTGCTGCTGAAGGGACCAGGTGTCTTCTCCAAGTCAGGAACAATTATGGCGACATTTTCACTTTCACATCCTTCACCTATCTCCGTTCACTGCTAGACGTACCCTCTCCTATTGACTATGCCTACATTAAGAGGTAAATGCCCATGATCGCCACGCTGGGCAAGCGGATTGGCGATCGCAGTAATGTGCTCACTATGACGCTACTGCCAATCTCCTATCAAAAAATTGTCAGTGACACTTTAAACCCTTAGTTGGCTCTTACGACACCCGCGGGAAGAGTTGGGGTGGTGATAAATTTATTCATACTGCCATCACCACCCGGCCACTTTTTCCACTTTTAGGGACACCCAACTAGCGTGATATTAAAAAAACTTTATTGCAATCGAGATTTGTAACGACAGTTAAGTATGATGTCTTTAGGGATTTAAACTTGATCAGCGTAATTAGTACACCAAACGAAGGAAACTCAGGGGAAAAAACTCGTGTATAATCAATATCATCATCGTTTAAAATGAAAATGAATTCTAACTATTGGCACACAGAGTTCCTTTTTGTACAAGGTGTCCAGTTACTGGAGTGGCCAGTTACTAGTAATTTACCCTAGCTTATAGTTTATAAAATTAACAATAAACTTTTATTGAAATTTTACAAACTTGAATGCAATTAATCTGACTCTTATTTAGTGACCCTAAAAGTGAAAAAACTGAAGGGATTTGAACAACGATTGCATATATATTACCCATTTCAATGTATGTAAATCATTGCTTGTTTTTTATTAGCGATGTAACGAATACTCGCATTCGCATTCGCGAATATTCGCATGTTTTAAAATATTCGCATTCGCAAAAAAATGACGCGAATATTGCGAATATTACAGTACTATATTCTAAGTTGACCTTAATACCTAGTTGTCTAGGTACAAAACATGCGACTCTAAAAATGATACATTTTAAATGAATGTTGAATAAAATGTAAAATTTATTATTATTTTCAACTTTATTGCACATACAAAAGAGTATTAATGGCGGACTTAATGCCTTTGGGCATTTTTTACCAGCATTATCTATAGTTTGTGTATATGTATGTTGTATAATACCCAATATTCGCATTCGCGAATATGAATCGCAAATATTCGCATTCGCGAATATGAATCGCAAATATTCGCATTCGCGAATATTCCAAAACCGATATTCGTAATATCGCTATTTTGTATATGGTAACTTCCCCTATTTTGCTGATTGCGAACTCCCAATTGAACGACAAACCGTTTATATTCCACAGATATTACAACCGTGATCAGAAGCCAGATGACTTCACGGCTGACGGCTGGTTCCGCACCGGCGACACGGCTTCTTTCACCGATTCCTTCAGGATACTCGGCAGGACCTCCGTGGACATCATCAAAACTAACGGCTACAAGGTACCGTTAAGGCTTAGTCTCTGTATCATTTTCACTGGTAATGTGTCATTCACTCCTTCCTTTTACCTGGAATAAAAGTGGGCCTAAAACAATGCCCTGAACCAATCCATGTTTTGTCATAGTATCAATAACTGACAATTTGCTTGTGTACACAAGATGTTTTATAGATAATTTATACGTGATACATTAAGTGTTAAGGCATTTGCAAACAATCCCTAATGGTTTAGTTTAATGCTAAGCGCATGACCCATTAAATCGAATGCTTGAGAAAAGTCACTTTGATGTAAAAGGATTAAATCACGTTTTATGTAAATTACTAGTAGTAGGGGTAAGATTTGATTAAATATTATAGATTTAGAAGTATTCAATGAGGTATATTAAAAATTAAACATATTTTAAATAACGTAAAATCACCTAACTCTTCTTCAACTTCAACTCCTAAATAAGCATCAGTCTCAATCTTCTTTTTGGCTATGTCCAAGTTTTTTTTTAATAATGAGGAGTTTTTGCCTATGAATAGCACGATAAATATAACAATTACACCTAATGGAAGATATTCGATTAACCTTTGGATCATTATTGGGATCGTTTGGACTATAGTTAGGTATTCTTATGTGATTTACGGTGAAGGAAAACATCGTGAGGAAACTTGCATACATCTGCGAAAAAATTCAAGGGTGTATGCGAAGTCCGCAACAAGTACTGAGCCAGCGTTGGGACCACGCAAAATAAGCACATTTGATGTGCTAAGTGGTTTTACGGTACTAGGTTTGTTTACATTGTTCTACTATAAAAAGTAAGAATACATGCTGCTAGTTTAATAGTTATTTATGTGGCTGGCGCATAATAAGAGGCATTAAACATGAGTGTAGTTTTATTCATAATAAGATCACACAAGTGTTTAATGCCTAATTTTGTACAGTAACATATATAACTTTATCTACATTCTTATCATAAGTTTAGAATGATAATTTACATTGAGATCCACTAAGTAAAAATACCTCTAAATATAACAATTCAAATCAGTTAAAATTACTCAATTTGTGTAAGAATATCCTACAATAAATATGTATTTAAAAAAAAAGTTATTTTGGAGGCCTGAAAAGTGTTATGAAATTCTATTTTCATCCCAGTAAAAGCGATACTTCTGAGTCTATTTTAAGGAACGTAAAGACAATATTTCATTGCATGTTTGAGAAATAACGATAAATTACCAGGTGAGCGCCCTTCAAGTGGAGTCCGCTATTTTGGAGCATTTCAGCATTGCAGACGCACTTACGTGTACTTGAATTTTTTACGGTTTTAGATTGGTGACTATCTAAAACCGACACGAGTTAGAAAAAAGCCTACATTTCAACATGACATGACATGTGTATCATACAACATTACAATGTATTATGTGAGAAAAACCAGCCTATCTGTCCGACACTCGTCCTGAAAAAAGCCTATTTTCCACATTTGTATTTTCAAAAAGGGTTATTATAAAGTTGACGATTACTTGAATGACGAGGAACCATGGCCGTGTCTTCAGTCTCAAGAGCTGTCTTAGATTTACATGACATTGACTTGAATACATATTAGTTATGTATTTTGTAGACTTAGTTTATAAGACTGTTAGCTTAACAGCCTCTTTATTATTATTTTTTTTTTTTTGACGTTTGGAGAGCCTTTACACCTCCAAAATTATTAATTTTATTTATTATTCTTAGCATTTAATTTCTTTCACCATGGAGCCCATTTATCTCCTTATACCTATAGCAAAATTTTGACTTATTGGATACATAATAATTATGTATTCTGTAGCACTAGTTCACAAGACTTTTAGTTTAACTGTCTTCTGACATGAAACATTTGTTTCATATACCTTTTTATTTACTTTTTATTGACATTTGGAGATTCTTTACACCTCCAAATCATTATTATTATTATTTATTAACTGACATTGGGGACACTTTACATCTCCAAAATTATGTATTATTGACATTAGAGAATAAACATCT